>CAUYQU010026745.1:0-154421 GCA_963574635.1 Cheracebus regulus | reverse complement strand
TTGGAATTGTGAGAACTGTTCTAATTTACTTGTTTTCATGTGTGTGAATTTTCATTTATTGGGTTTTTGTAGAATCAACAGATATATTAACTTTTCAAAAAGAGAGACTTGCCCAGATTTTCCTGTCAGTTGTTCACCAATGGATGAGATCCCAAAGAGTAGGCAGGATTGATCACTAGGTTTTGGAAAGGTTTCCTTTTACGGGCTTTTTAATGAAGCTCATTCTAACTGAGATTCCCACCGCCCCACTGCCCTGGCATCCCATTAATGACAAGGAGGGGCAGATAAATGCCTCTTCCTGCCAATAAATCAGTGGTACCTCTGATTCTCTGCTGAGACTGTCCCGGACCATGGTGATCATAAGGACAGTGACCCACTGATCCTAGGCCTTGGCAGGCAAACTAGCCTCTAGTAGTGACAGGGTGTCCTGCTAGGCTATGCTAGCTGGGGAGAGAAGACTAAAACCAATGAGAGAAAAACAAGCAATTTTCCTGTTAGTGAAGAGGCCATGTTTTAATCATACATTTCATCGTCAGAAATATCATCAGAGACAGAAATAAATTGTAGAGCATAGCCGTGCATTAATTCATTTTAAATGCATTTCTGAGCAAGCACGATTGTGTGCCAGGGGCTGCCCTGCCATAGGTCACCGTTAGTGTCTCAAAGAACTTACACATTTCTAGAGGAGAGGAATATGGCTGACTGGTAAAGTGATACGAGGGGTGGTAACTGTTAACAAGCAGAGCTTGTTTTATGGCTGTTTCCGTGCATTAGGTCGACTAATCCTGTGGCACCTCTATTGATGTATTGATGTCCCCATTTGACAGGTGGGGAATTCAGCCCTGGAGTCCGTGGCTAGCAGGAGCACAGCCAGCCTTTGGCCCCAGGCAGCCTGCCCTCCCTCCCCCAACCATGAACCGCACTGCCTATACTCAGCACCCCAGGAGCCCAGATATAGGAGTCTCCCACATACTTGCCACGGACTTGGAGGGAGGAGTTGAGGTTTGTTTGTCTCATTGAGAAGGGAGTTAGCAAAGGGCAGATCTGTTGGCGGGAATAGGATTTTCTGCCCCAGAAAACCAGGAAACACCAGCTGTGACTCTAGGTAACCCCGACTCCATCCCTGAACCAGCTTTCCCACCCTCAGGCTGGTTCTGGGATGAAGAGGCAGGGGTGGGGGGCACGATCCTTGGCACCCTAACTGGTAGCCCACCCCTCCTCCAGGCCAAGTCCTCACCTGCCCCCATGGTTCCTGCATGTATATGCTCTGTTGCCACCTGCTCAGGTGTGCCATCCTTCCATGTCCCAAGGAGCTGGCTCCTAAAGAATGTGTTCAGTGATGTTTGTAACAAAGGCGCTCTTCCCCGAACTATGCTCAGCAAGATGTTAATTCTATACTACAAAAAGAAGGAATGGACATCTGGGAAACACTAGTTTAAGTACACTGAAGAAGAGTTTTATTTTTTGTCGTTTAAGTGCAAGACTTTTCCAAACCTCTGTCTGCAATTGTGCATTATAGGTTCCTGGGGGGAAGGGAGGAAGATATGGTTATGTAATACAGTGCAAATTAATTTCACCCCTCTTGGCATCTGTTTTTTCAGGGAACACCTATTAAGTGACCTGCAGAATACAGAGTGAGGGCTCTAAGAGGAAGTTATCCTTATAGGCTTAGGCTGGAGGATTAAAGGACAGCATCTTGGGAGGTAGGATTTGAATGGATAGGACTTAATGCAAAAGGAGGAGGAGGAAACTTTGCAATCTAGGGCATGGCCACAGCCTATGACAAATGCCCCAGGGGGACCTCCTAAACCTGTTCATTCTGAATACCTGTGGAAGCAGACACAAGCTGCCACCCCTCCTGTGTGGTGAGGCTGAGGTAGCTGTGCCAGTTTCCTGGGACTTGGCAGCAGGATGAAGTTCCAGGTGTTAACCACAGTAGCTAGCCTCATAATGATTCCTTCCCTCTCCTGCCTCATTTCCCAAGTTCCCCATGTTCTTACTGTATTCGTTTCCTAGTGCTGCCTTCAGAAAGTGCCACAAATTGAGTGGCTTAAGAAGCAAAACTTTATTGGCTCACAGTTCTGAAGGCTAGAAGTCCAGAGTCAAGGTGTCCACAGGGTTGGTTCCTTCTGAGGGCTGAGCGGGAGAATCTGTCCCATGCTGGCAATCTTTGGTGTTTTTTGGTTTGTAGATGCATCCCTCCAATCTCTGCCTTCATCTTCATTCACACTACATTCTCCCTGTGTGTGCATGGCTCTGTGTCCAATTTCCACCCCCCTTTTTTTTTTGAGACGGAGTCTCACTCTGTCACCCAGGCTGGAGTGCAGTGGTGCAATCTCAGCTCACTACAACCTCCCCCTCCCAGGTTCAAGCAATTCTCTTGCCTCAGCCTTTTGAGCATTTGGGATTACAGGCATGAGCCACCATGCCCGGCCAATTTTTGTATTTTTAGTAGAGATGAGGTTTCACCATGTTGGTCAGGCTGATGTTGAACTCCTGATCTCATGATCCACCCATCTCGGCCTCCCAAAGTGCTGGGATTATAGGCATGAGCCACTGCACCTGATCCCAATTTTTCCCTTTTTATAAGGACACCAGTCATATTGGATTAGGGCCCACCCTATTGACCTCATCTTAACTTGATTATCTGAAAGCACCCTATTTGCAAATAAGGTCACATTCACAGGGGGTTAAGACTTCAATATGTTTTGCGGGGACATAGTTCAACCCATAACACCTACCGATGGTTTCTGGAATCATCTCTCAAAATAAACTATCTGTATTCTAATATTTGTTTCAGGTTTAGCTTCTAGCAGAACTCAATGTAAGACACCTTTTTAAAGATGGTATCTCAGAGGTACAGAGAGATTGTGAATGCTCTCCCTAGCCCAGTGTAACAAGTCTCTTGCAAAAATCCTGATTTGAGTCAACATTGTAATTTCTTACTTAACTCTAAGAACATGCCTCCCAGCTTCTTCCAAGACTATCTGGGGGAGTTGTTTCTAGGATAGCTCAATTTATTTGTTTTGAATGCTGATGGCTGTTCACCACATTGTGGCTCAATGGGTGTTGAGGGCACGTTCACATGCAATAAATGCACAGGGCTTTGCCATTAGGCATCATTAGGAAAGAACACTTCCAGCATGCTGCATAGGCATTCTCTTCCAGCCTGGTTGCCTATCAAGCACCTGCTGAGATGACTGGCTCAGATGGAGATTGTGGGGTTGCTGAGCCAGCCTTGTCCCCTCCTTATCTCCGGAAGGTGGAATAAATGTGTGTCAGAAGGGAGGGTGCCTCCCATCTCGGGAGCACCGGGGTTGCCCTTCAGAAAAACATCGCCAGCACATTTTGTAGTCTTGAAATGAATCTGAGTGGCAATTCAAGCGGTAGAGCTTGCTCTGGATTTCAGACAGTTCTACCTGCGTCCTCCTCTTCCCTGCCCCAGCTCTGACATCTCGGCTCCACATACAGTGGTCTGAACTGGCAGACGGACCCTGACAGGAAGAGAGGCCAAGGTGGCAGCTGTGGCTGGCCCCTCCGCCTTCTGGTCTCCTTGGCTGGTGAGGGAAGAACAAACGCAGATGTGTTTCTAGGTCACAGCTGCCAGGGCTTCACCTGTGGGGTGGGTGGCTCCAGTTCTGTTTGGGGTCAAGAAATGCTGCAAATATGTTCTCCTTGAGAGAGACACTAGGGATTGGCCATTTCTTTCTGCGGCTTCCTGCAGCCAAGAAGCATTTGAGAAACTGAAGTAGGATTCAGCCCTGACTTGCAAGGGAAGACTGTGTGCGTGTGTTTTAGTTAAGAAAAAAGTTAATTTTAGGAGACCTGCTTGTTTATAAAATAGATGCATAGGCCAGACAGTTGTACAGGGATGACGTTGACTCTCTTTGCCATTGCAGGAAGGTGGGATGTGTATGACCGCTGGTTAAGAACAATAGGATCAGAAGTCAGATGGCTGGGTCCAAATATACCTCCATCTGTCCGTACTCCCAGTTTTCTATCTCTGTGTTTGAAAATAAGCCTGTCTGTAAGCCTCTGCCCAACTCTGACTGTTCTCATCTCATAGCAGGTTGACTTAGGCAGCCACACAGGTGGGGTGGTAAGATGGCCTCAGTGAGCAGATGGTATAGGGGCTGAGCTTAAAAAAAAAATCACACACATCTCTTAGGGGGAATCCTCAAGACTAATAACCCTCTCATAGAGTGAAATGGAAAACCAAATGTGATTCAGCTGTCTGAGCAATAAAAGCATTTGTTGTTATTCTCTGATTTGCTCTGTTCATGGAGAGTTTAGTCATAGGAGTTTCTATTCTCAGAAACTCACAGCACATCACAATACACAGCTCATTTGTCCTCAAAATAATTCTGCTCTGCATAAAGGGGTGTGTGTGTTGGGGGGGGTGGTAATTATAAGAAACCATGTGTGTTAGAATTGCTGTCAGCGCTTTGAGATCATCAGAGGAAAGCTAATAAACAACACATACGTGTACAGGCCACCTCTCTAATTCAAAGCAGAAGCGCTGGTTGTAATCAAAGCATGGCATATTTTATTTTAAAGTGTTTTATAAATAACCTTCGAAACTATGTTGATTGTGAAAGTAAAAATCCGGCATCCTGTTAAGGAAAGATGAAAACAGGCTGGAATTAAAGAGCAACATGAGTCTGGATAAAAGTGACAGGAATGACTGTAGGACAATAAAGCATTGGGTCATGTCAAGTTTTCGTCACATGGAGAATGGAAAGCTGCATCATAAATGCTCCCTACCTAATCATCCTGAGCATTCTCATTTTAGTGCAATGCATTGTCCTCTTGGAAGTAATAATCTCCTGTGGGTCATGAGTAAAATAAGCTGGGTTCAATGTTTCCATTTCATGATATAGAGAATATTTCTCCAGTGCAGCATAAGAACTAGAATATCACCCAGGAGAAGCTTTACATAGGCAGCGATAATGTGGAAAAATCTAATAAAGAGAACCCACGTGCCCCAGAGAGGAGAAGCCCTCTGTGTGCGTGATTGTTGTCAGGTGACCAGTTAGAGCACACTTTATAATTTTGCCAAATGATTTTATGTAAATTACTTAATGAAAAATCCACAGCTCTCTGGGATGTGTGGGTATAGCCTCTATTACTAATGGAGGAACTCAAGCTTCAAGAAGGTAAGTGATTTGCTCAAGATTGGTTATCAGTAGAGTTGAGATTTGAATTCCATTCTTCTGGATTCAAGTCCAAGCTCTCCCTCTGCACAGTTACATGTGGGCAGGTTGTGCATGCATATCCGGGGCCTGGAGGAGTGGGGTGAGTAACCTTACAGGAAGGAATGCCCTGCACTAAAATTCGCACCTAAGCTTCCATTATTACACGTACTTTTCATTTTCTGTTTGTTTTCCTCTTAGAGGTTAAATTTTCCATTCCTGATTTTAACCCAAAGAAAGGCCACTCTTGAATAAATTCCAGGGGCCACTCTTGAGTAAAGGAAGCTGGAAAAAAAATACACAATGCCCACCATCTAGCTTAACAGGATGTGGACACATTCAGTCATGACGAAATCTATACAGTTTAACCCTAGCAACAATTTCCCAGAAATAAAGCAAGTGCTTTTTCTAATAAGTGGTTAGTCCCCTGGTGGGTCAAGTCCCTCTTGATCGAATGCTTGGAGCAAGGTTTCTCTACCTCTGTGCTGAAACATTTGGGGCCAGATAATTCTCTGTGGTCATGGGCACCAGGAAGGCTGTGTCATGCATTGTAGAATGTTTAACAGCATCCCTGACCTCTACCCGTTAGATGACAGTAGCACTCCCCAAGTTGTGACAACTCAAAATATCTTCAGACATTGCCAAATGTTTCCTGGGGGCAAAATCTGCCCCTGGTTGAGAACCAGTGGATTGGAGTCATCATTTGTGTTGATCAATCACTCCATGATGATTAGGCCATGATGGACAATTCAGACTGACTTTATTTTGCTCATTAAGTTGACCAGAAGGCTGGCAATTGATCCGTTGCTAAGCACTTTCCTGACACAAGCTGAAATGATGTCCACAGGAGCCCCATGTGAGCATGGCTTTGGGACAGTTCTTCCCAAGGAGGACAGCCATAAACCATGGGAAGCAACCACTTGACTCTGGGTGTCCCTGGTTTGCAAGTGCCATCTGCATTTCTAGATGGTAGGGTTGAGGGAGGTCAGTTTCAGCAGAAAGTGCACAGAGCATAGATTTATAAGGCAATCAGACCTAAATTAAAGTTTTGGCTTTATCACTACCCAGCTGTGTGATCTTGGGCAAGTTTCTTGGCCCCTCTGAAACTGTCTTGCTCTTTATAAAATGAAGATTACCTACCTTTCAGGGTCGTTGGGAGAATTAAAGACAATGTGTGTAATTCGCCCAGACGAACCTAGCCACATAGCAGCACTGTAATAAATGTTTTCAAGTACTATAATTTTAAAAGAATGAATGACTGCATGGAAAGGTAGAAAGGCCAAACAGAGTGCCTGAGGCATGTCCATGGAGGGTGCCAGTGGCCATGCCTGTCTGTGGCTGATGGCAAGACTCTTTTGATGGTCCCTGAAGCCTGTGATCATCTTCAGCTCCCTTGAGGCCCTCTTCACCTGGGCTCAGCCAATGTCCCTGTTCTTCTGACTCTTGAGGGACCTGAGCATTCCAGAATAGCTGTTAGGAAGATGTGGATTCATGTAGAAAGATGCCAAGGCACTGGGGTGTGATAGACAACCAAAGTCTGTGAGCTGCAATGATAGAATGTGAGCAGATGGGCAGGATAGGAAGGCAGTCCTTGACCTGAGCAGCAACAGAAGCCATTGCCTTTGGCCAGGACTGGAGGAGACACAACAGAACAGGACTGGCAGAAGATGCCACAGCCCAGGGTCCCCAAGACTAAGCTATGGCACCATCAGCCATCTGCAGCACGATCTGTAGCAGGCACCAGGAAGAAAGGTCTAGACCCTCAGTAAACTATGTGACCAGTCTAAGGTCCAGCGGTGAAGGAGGCTTTTTTGGCATCCTTTTACTTCTCCCTTGGGCATCATGGAATCTGTGCTTGGGAAAGAACCTTGGAGAAGGCCAGGTGCGGTGGCTCACACCTGTAATCCCAGCACTTTGGAAGGCCAAGGTGGGTGGATCATGAGGTGAGGAGTTCAAGACCAGCCTAGCCAACATGGTGAAACCCCATCTCTACTAAAAATGCAAAAATTAGCTGGGCATGGGGGCAGTTGCCTATAATCGCAGCTACTTGGGAGGCTGAAACAGAGACTCGCTTGAACCCAGGAGGCAGAGGTTGCAGTGAGCCAAGATCACACCACTGCACTCCAGCCTGGGTGACAGAGTGGGATTCTGTCTAAAAAAGAAAAAGAACCTTGGAGATCCCCTTTGCCTTGACTCCTTTATTTCACTGGCAGCCCTGGGAAAGGAGGTGGCAGAATCACAAAGCTGGTGGCTGAACCAGAAAGATGTTGTAGATAAAATTCAGGTTACGGGTGGGGTTGGGTTCCCCTTAAAGAGGGAGTACTGAGTTTGTTCCATTGAGAGTTTGTGGTTCTAGCTCTGTAACCCAGGACTGACTCTCAGCCCAGTGCTCCTTCTGCTGTGCCAGGATGCATCCTCGTTCTATATCTTATTTTAACTCATACTGTTTCCAAATCAAATACCAACAACATTTACAACCTTTACTTTCTTATTTATTTAATGCTGCCCCTGAAAGTAGTAATTTGCCACTAAAAAAGGCTCCCCTGCCCTAAAATATTAAAGAAAATGAGAACTAAGCGGAAGAGGACCTGTAGTCAGCAATTTCACTGTATCCTATTTAAAATGAAATGGAGTTTATTTTCCGCTTTGAGAGCCTAAAACACCACACTTTAAAAGATGATATTTTCCGTATCTTATAAGGTCAAAGCATACTTATTGTGGAAAATTTGGAAAAGGTAGAAAAGAACACAGAGAAAATAAAAATCATTTTAAAAAATCTTACCCCCCAAGACTCATTAGTATGGTGGTGACTGTCCTTCTAGGCTTGGATATGTGCATTTAATTTTGGCCACTGAGGCAGGCGGATCACGAGGTCAGGAGATCCAGACCATCCTGGCCAACACGGTGACATTTTGTAACTGTTCTTTTTACTTAGCAATAAATCATGGCCATCTTTCCCCGTCATGAAATATGTCTCTGTATCAGCTTCAGTGGCTGTAAAATGCCATAATTTATTTTACCACTGTCTTCTGTCGGACACTTAGATGTCTTCACGTTTTGATGCGTTATGCATAGTGTCTCTGTGGACATTCCTGTGCACACATCTGTGCCCACATTTGTGGCTATTTCTTTGGAATGCATTCCTGGCAGTAGGGTTGCTAGGTCTCCCCTCACTGTCAGTGTCCCTGGCCTCCAGGGTCTGCCTTTTGTATCACCCACCTCCCTGTAAAGATTCCTAATTTCCAGGTCTATCTCCTTCTGATGGAGATCTCATGGGTGATGTGGTGCACATCACCCACACCCTTACCACCAGCCTGCTGTCTAACGATGGAGCTGATAACCATTTGGGAACAGTCCTGAAACTTCTAACCAACTCAGTCCCTGTTTAGACTTCTTGTCTTGCCTTGTCCCTGGTTGTGTTCCTTCTTCTTCCCAACTTTGGCCACTTCTCAGCCCCGTGCAGGAGGCCCCGTTTGTCAGCTGGAATTGCTAATTTCTCTCTTGGCTCAGCCAGTCAGAGATCATCTAGGTTCCTTCTTCCTACTCTCTGCCCACCATGTAGAGTCAGACCCCCCACAGGATGAAGAGCTTCAAGGCCAGAGGTATGCAAAACCTCCTTGCTTCAGGATCCAGGGACAAGCTGTTGTTTTTGAACAGATTCCCTCTCAGGAAGGTTCAAGTACTCACCCAAAGAGCAGGGGGCTGCCGGGCTCTAGTGATTCTTGTGTGGCCCCAGCAGAACCAAGCTGGTGCAGCAGTTAGACAATTGGTGATACCTTCAAAGTCATCTAGTCCAACCTCTCTTCCAACAGAACTCACACTCAACAGCTTCTTTGATGAGTGGAAATCCTAACTTCTGAGAACACTTCTGATGAGCAAACTCCCTACCTACCTACCTGCCTACCTTCTGCTTTATTTCACGATTCTTGCCATACAAAATGAACATACAAAAACCACTACTAATGCTTCATTCACTTATTTATTCAACCAATATTTATTATCTACTATGTACCAGGAACAATCTAGATGCTTTGGAAACAATCATGAACAAACTGAACAATAGCAACAACAAAATCCCAGATCCCATAGAACTAACAATTAAAGACAGAGACAGGTAATAAATGAGGTAAATTGAAAAATATAGCTGGGCACAGTGGCTCACACCTTTAATCCCAGCACTTTGGGAAGCTGAGGTGGGCAGATCACAAGGTCAGGAGATGGAGACCATCCTGGCTAACACGGTGAAACCCTGTCTCTACTAAAAATACAAAAAATTAGCCAGGTGTGGTGGCGGGTGCCTGTAGTCCTAGCTGCTCAGGAGGCTGAGGCAGGAGAATCGCTTGAACTCAGGAGGTGGAGATTGCAGTGAGCCAAGATCGCACCACTGCACTCCAGCCTGGGCGACAGAGCGAGACTCCATCTCAAAAAGAAAAGAAAAATATATAGTTAGTTGTGATACATGCTAAGAAGAAAAATAACACAGGGAAGGTGCATAGAAAGTGTCAGGGTGGTGGCGTGGAGATACAGTTTTGGGTAGGGTATGCAGGGATGTGCTCGCTAAGACAGTAGCACAGAAGGAAGTGAGTGGGCAAGCCAAGTGGGAACCTGGGAGAAAGCGGAGGGGGCAGTGCAGACTGGCATGTTCCTGGAACTGCAAAGAGGTGGTATGAGTAAGGGGAAGGCCAGTAGGAGGTAAGGTCAGACATACTGAGTTCTGGGGGGATGGGGAGCGAGTGACAGTTGCAAATAGGCTTGAAGGACATTTTGCTCTAAGCAAGATGGAGGTCAAGGACTTGGAGCAGAAAAGATACATGATCAGGTGTTTCGGCAGGATCATTCTAGCAGCTGGGCAAGGAATGTGCTGAGGGGGAATAAGGGCAGATGTAAGCCACCTGTAATTCCAGTTACTTGGGGGACTGAGGCAGGAGAATTGCTTGAACCCAGGAGGTGGAGGTTGCAGTAAGCTGAGATTGTGCCACTGCACTCCAGCCTGGGTGACAGAGGGAGACTGTTTGGAAAAAAAAAAAATTAAGGAAAATAGGGCAAAATAGGGGCGTGGAGAAAGGCAGGGAAAATTTGAGGGTGACAACTGGAATAACTTCAACAGAAAAGTAGAATAAGAAGCATACACCCCAAAAATATTCAGCCCCTTTCCTGCCTCCCCTTCCTCTCTGCCTCCAGAAGACTCCATGGTAGCTCCTGAAATGATGCCTTTTATAACTGTGGGGCATGTTCCTCCAGGCTGACACCTGCTGGGGGTCCCTGAAAACAGTGTGGGCTCAGCCTCCCTCCCACACACCCACCCCGGGAGGCATCCCTTTGAGATAGATCTGAGTGGTTTCCCACCTCCTTCTAGGGGTGAACTGTCAGTTCAAAAAGGATGTTTAGGGGGATGGGATGTCCCCTACCTGGGGCTAATGGGGGCTGGGGAGATTGTTTATGAATTGAAGCTGAAGACAGCAGCCTACGTGACCAGAAAGGAAAATTCCCCTCCCTGCGAGGTAAGAGGCTTCACAGAAGCTCACCAGCCTGTTGTTTTCTTTCTTCTTTTTTTCCTTTGTGCACACATAAGCTTCTAAATTTTGCAAACAGTTGCCTACCTTTGTCTCTGAAAGCAGTGGAAAATATTGGACTAACAAAAGTAACAGCCAGTGGGAGAAGAATAGAGAGGCCAGGGTTCCTGGTCGACTTGGTGCTGCAGGGGTTAAGCCTTTCTGTTGGGGACACAGCCTAACAGCAACCCCTGAGCCTGCCGACCTCTTCCAGCTCGCCTGGTCCCTCACACCTGTGAACTGTGAGCAGGCTCCAATACTGACAAGACAGTCTTACAGCGGAGATAATTTTCATAGCATAGGCTTCTAATTTTTACTCCAGGTTTTTTTTTTTTTTTTGGCCTGGTAAAATACATATAACATAAAATCTACCCTCTTAGCCATGTTTAAGTGCGCGGTTGAGTGGTATTAAGTACACTCACATTATTGTGCAACCATCACCACCATTGGTCTCTAGAATTCTTTTCATCTTGCAAAACTGAAACTCTACCCATTAAACCATAACTCCCCATTCCTCCTCCTCCCAGCCCCTGGCAACCACCATTCTACCTATGTCTCTATGATTTTAACTTCTTTAAGTAACTCATATAAGTGAAATCATACCATATTTGTCCCTTTGTGTCTGGCTTATTTCACTTAGCGTAATGCCCGCAAGTTTCATCCATGTTGTAGCATGTGTCCGAATTTCCTTCCTTTTCAAGGCTGAAAAATATTTCACTGTACATGTCTGCTGCATTTTGCTCATCCGTCCATCTGTCCATGGGCGCTTGGTTGCTTCCACCTTTTAGTGACGGTAAACAGTGCTGCTATAAATGTGGGTACACAAATATCTCTTAAAAACCCTGCTTTCAATTCTTTTGGGTATATATGCAGAAGCAGAATTGCAGGATCATATGGTAGTTCCATTTTTACCTTTCTGAGGAACCACCAAACTGTTTTCCACAGCAGCTGTACCATTTTACCTTTCCACCCACAAAGCAGCATGGTGCTCCGATTGCTCCACATCCTCACCAACACTTGTGATTTTCTGTTTTTTTTTTTTTTTTTTTTTTTTAACTAGTAGCCATTCTAATGGGCATGGGGTGATCTAAATTTTTTTAAGAGATGCAAGACATGCCAAAACTAGGATTTCAAAAATTGTAAATATAAAATAAAATAGACTAAATGTGACAAATTAACAAACTAATTTTAGAGCTGCTTATATAAGTTCTTTCAAAGATAATTGATAATTTCTTTCTTTCTTTCTTTCTTTCTTTCTTTCTTTCTTTCTTTCTTTCTTTCTTTCTTTCTTTCTTTCTTTTTTTGAGTTGGAGTCTTGCTTTGTCAACCCAGACTGGAGTGTAGTAGTGTGATCTCAGCTCACTGCAACCTCAACCTCCCGGGTTCAAATGATACTCTTGCCTCAGCCTCCCGAGTAGATGGATTAGCACTACCACCATGCCTGGCTAATTTTTTTAAAATTTTGTTAGAGATGCAGGTTTACCATATTGGCCAGGCTGGTCTCGAACTCCTGACCTCAAGTGACCTGCCTGCCTCAGCCTCCCAAAGTGCTGGGATTACAGGCCTGAGCCACCGCGCCTGGCCTTCAAAGATACTTTCTAAAGGAAGAAAGGGAGATAGAGAGGGGAAGATAGAAAGAATGAGAGAAGAAAAACTAAGGAAGATGAGGCAACATGGCAGGGAAGGTGGAGAAGCTTTGCGGGCCGCGTCTGGAACACTGTTTTTGGAAATGTGAGGCCAGGCCCCGCGCCTTCCTAATACATCCGAGCCTCCTGCCGCTGTAGGTCCCAGATGTATGGATTTGCTTGGGGACATTGGTTGCTTTCACAGGGAGGCTCTGCGCTAGCAGGGACACAAAGATGAGCCCACCACAGTTCCCGATTTGGGCCAGAAGGTCAAAAAAAGGGGTGGGGTGGGGGGCACAGGCAGCTAAACTGGCTCTGCCTCCTGGGCCAAAAGGCCAGCTTCCTCCCTGGGCCTGGCTGCCAAGAAAGCTCGGTGCGGGCACAGGTCAGAGGCCGAACTGGGTGGTATTCAATCTTGGGTTTAATGCATTTTAAAAACTGCTTTTGAAGGCGCAAATGCATCACAGTTCTTTCATTTCAGGGAAACCGCCTGTGAGAAAGGGGGAGGTGGGGAAAACGCTGGGCCCAGGAGGGGGCTGCCCTGGGCTTTTGTCTAACAAAGCCGCAGCTCCTCAGCAGCCGGGCTCTTGCCCTTTGAAAGCCAATCGGGCAGGAACCCTTCAGCCTCCTTTCTGAGAGCCAGTCACATCACATTTTACAGATCTCAGAAAAGAGAGCCAAGTCCCTGCGCTCTGTCACTCCGGGTTTGCGTCCCACGTCTCCGACACCCTGTTTTTCTGAGCAAACAGCCTCTAGGTGAACAACGGTATTTTGCTTCTCTCATCACTGAATAGGGTTAAACTTCCCATGGAATTCCACTACCAAACCAGATGAATAGAGAGAAAGCTGAGAGACCACTAAACAGACAGGGCATTGCTGCTGTCTCAATGGGAGTGTCACCTACTCACAAAGCAGCCAGGAAAGCTTTAATTAACCCTGGTTCCAGACACAAAAGCCCTCAGGAGCATTTCATCCTATTTGAATAAATATTTTCAAAGAAGATGATGTGGGAACACTTTTACTTTTGCTATTGGAGGGCTAATTTAATATCATATATGGTTTAAATGATCACATAAGAACCTACAAACACAGAGTTTGGGGCGGGGAATGGGGGTAGGATCCTTCTAGGAATGCTCCTTTATCTCTTTCATTTTTATTCCACTGTGACACATCCCTCTTGGGAAAATCCTGCCCCGGATTTTTATTAGTCTTTTGTCTGCTGTTGCGTATTAAAACCTCACAAATCCATTATGTGCTTCTCGGTGCTGCTTTTCAAGTTGCCTCGCCACAAGGTGTGGACTAATGAATCAAATGGCAGGGGAAACAGCTGCCCTCGGCCCTGTCAGAAGAGGCCCGGCCCACAGCCATCCTTCAGAAAACCCTCCTGGCAGGCCCTCCCTGTGCTCAGCACACTCTCGCTCCCGAGTTTTTATTCAGAGCTGCCTGAGCTACGAGAACATCCTCACATACGTGGCATGAAAACATGCATGCATGTGCAAAAAGGGAAATACTTGTTTGGCTCCATCAGAGAGGATATTTTTTTCCAAACGCTCTCAATATTGTCATTATGTCAACTGCTAAAGATTCCCTGCTTGACAAATATTTAATCAGGCTTCCAAAACTTCTTGTAGGCTCATCTGTATACTTTCTTGTAATATCCAGGTTTAGCAAAGAACTCTGCCAAGTTAGTGGAGCACGACCCTCAACTCTCAATATCTGGTCCCCCTGTGTCTGATCAGGGTCCTCATCCTTCTCCACCCCCAGGTGAGGTCTGATCCTGCTGGCCTGTCTGCAGCTGGAGTCCTGTTAGGTTGGTTTAGCCAGAATCCCCTCACTCATGTTTCCTTTTGGTAATTTTCTTTTTGTTGTTGTTGTTTTGTTTTGTTTTTGTTTTTTTTGAGATGGAGTCTCACCCTGTTGCCCAGGCTGGAGTGCAATGGTGCGATCTCAGCTCACTGCAACCTCTGTCTCCTGGGTTCAAGTGATTCTTCTGCCTCAGCCTCCTGCATAGCTGGGATTACAGATGTGTACCACCATGCCTGACTAATGTTGTGTATCTTTAGTAGAGACAGGGTTTCACCATGTTGGCCAGGCTGGTCTCGAACTCCCGAGCTCATGACCTGCCCGCCTTGCCTTCCCAAAGTGTTGGGATTACAGGCGTGAGCCATGGTGCCTGGCCTCCTTTTGATAATTTTCTATCTGCTGGCCCCCTGCGCTGCTCCTTGGTATAAATGCCCAC
This sequence comes from Cheracebus regulus, assembly GCA_963574635.1. Lineage (NCBI taxonomy): Eukaryota > Metazoa > Chordata > Mammalia > Primates > Pitheciidae > Cheracebus > Cheracebus regulus. The sequence goes on along the minus strand of CAUYQU010026745.1, from coordinate 139,813 downwards.
TTGTTGAGTCCAATCTCTCTGTCCCACAGCAAGACCCCATTGCAGTCGTCCTTGTACCTGTCATGACAGTTTTGAATGAAGTCTGCCTCACTGTGCTTTAACACGTATCGTTGAATTATTTTTCTTTAACACAGCGGTAAAATTATCTTTAAAATTTTCTTAGCATGTATGATCATAATCCTTATAGCTGTATCCTGATTTCCGCTTTACAAAGAGTACTCATATTATCATCTCATTTGAACCTCTTAACAAACCTTTTGGAGTAGCAATTGTTGTTTTCATTTGACAGCTGGATAAACTGAGGTTGAATGAGTTCCTCAAGGGAACCCAGCTAAAAAGTAGTATTGTGGGGCTGGCACACAGTGGCTCATGCTTGCAATTCCAGCCCTTGGGGGGCTGAGTGGGGAAGAGTGCTTGAGGCCACAAGTTCGATACTGACCTGGGTAACATAGTGAGACCCCCCATCTCTACAAAAAATTTTTTAAAAATAAATTGGTCAGATGTGGTGGTGCATACTTGTAATCCCAACTACTCAGGAGGTTAAAGCAGAAGGATTGACACTTTCTGCACCCAGGAGTTTGAGGCTGCAGTGTACAGTGCTCATGTGCCACTGCACTCCAGCCTGGACAACAGGGTGGGACTCTGTCTCAAAAAAAAAAAAAGTAGTATGGTGGGACTAGGACCCACAGCTTCTCACTGCTAGCCTGGTGATTGTTCTGTTTGGCTATGATGCTGTGTCATGAAATGGCACTCGATAAGTACTGTTGGAATGTGGGATGGTGCCTGCCTCATAGACTGAGATCGGAGCCCACTTTGGTCAATGCCTTCAGTAAAGTTATGTGGTTTGAGCACTGGATGGAGGTGCCAGGCTGAGGCTGCCAGTGGGTCCTGGGACCTGCCTGTACCTGCTTCCTGGCAGTGTGGCTCCAGGGTCACCCACCTGGAGGAAGGGGCATCAGCTGGCCTGCACCTGCCTGCCATGGAGCTGCCTTTTCTCTTTTTTGAGATGGAGTCTCATTCTGTCACCCAGGCTGGAGTGCAGTGGCATGATCTCAGCTCACTGCAATATCCGCCTCCAGGGTTCAAGTGATTCTCCTGCCTCAGCCTCCTGAGTAGCTGGGATTACAGGTGCCCACCACCACACCCACTAAAAATATAACCAAAAAAAAAAACAACAACAAAATGTTTGTATTTTTAGTAGAGACGGGGTTTCACCATGTTGTCCAGGCTGGTCTCAAACTCCTAACCTCAGATGATCCACCCACCTTGGCCTCCTGAAGTGCTGGGATTACACAGGTGTGAGCCCGAGGCCTGGCCAGAGCTGCCTTCTCTGACTCACACAGAGATATCAGAGCAGCTTGCAGTGGCCCGCATGAGTGTCCAGAGCTCCTTCACAGGGATTGCAGGGAGGTTCTGTGCTGACCCCTCAGCAGGCAGCAAGCCCCACAAGCCAGAGAGAAAGGATGTGGTAGCAGAAACTGGCCTCTGAAGTGTGGGAAATAGATTTGCTTGCCTTCGGTGGCATGCCTGCCAAATCATGCTATCCGCAAGCTCAAGGTGAGGACCGCGGGCTGGGCCTGAGGACATCTGGGCTGTAGTCCTAGTTCTGCTGTGGACACTCTTTGGTTTTATTTTTATATCTCAGTTTACAGAGTATTTTCACATAAGCAATCCCGGCTGATCTCCACCACAACACTCCAAAGTTGTCCCATCCCTGGAGTTTGTTTCATTGCTCTGAGAGGCTCAGTGACCTGCTCGTGTCCCACAGCACTTCCTCTCCTCCAAGGCCAGGGCACTTTCCCCCGACTTGCCTCTCTCTGGCTGTGGTGATTCGGGCAGGTCCTGTGTCCCTTTGAATTTAACTTCTCATTTGAAAATTGAGGGGGCTGGTGCAAGAAACAAACCAGTTTCTTGATCTTGCTGTGAGGAAAACGTTTTCTTTCCACTGACTTTTCCATGTTGCTACTGTCTTTGGCCCGACAATGCCTCCTCTCTTACTGTCTTGAGAGCAGCAGAGCTGAGGTCATCTGCCCCTCAGAGCATGGTGGTGTGTCCTTGCGGGGATCAGAGTGGGTGTACATGGCGGTGGGGGCCATGGAAGAAGGAGGCTTCCGGAAGGTGGCCCACAGTGAATCTTAACCCTCCCCTCCCCAGCCTCCGCTCACTTTCTTTCAGTTAATAACCTGGTTGTTTAGCCTTCTTGGCAGCTCCATAGTTTCTTTCCCACCCCCAACATCCACAGCCCTCCTGGTCTCTTCAGAGCTCAGCCAGAGGAGGAAGAGAGTAAAATTCACATTGTTTTGGTAGGAAATAGTTAAGACGAATTATACACTCCAAAAGGATCTGGTTGAATTTGGGGCCGGTGGCAGGCCTGAAAGGAGGGATTCCTGCGCTTGTGCCTGTTAATTTACTCCCTGCTACCCTGGTGTCAACCACCTCGTAAGCCATGCTGGGGCACCCTCCCCACGGGAGCCTGGCGTGCCAGCCTGCATGCTGACACACAGAGGAGGAAGGCAGCTGCCCAATCTCAGGCAGCTCTTGGCATTTCAGGAAAGGCAGGTGTGTGAATGAATGAATCATTTTCCTGGGTCTCCCTCAATCCACACCCCAGACTGGGTTTTTGCTGCTGCTTCCACCCACACCACAGTCCAAGGTGGGAGCTTCCCAACCCAAAAACAAATGTCAGCCTCTCCACATTGTCCTTCTCCTTCTGCGATGCCAAGTAATCAGGCCATCCCATTTATTCATTCACTCAACAAATATCTACTGAGCTCCCCAGACACAATGCCAGGCCACAGCGGTACAGGGACAGAGCCATGAGCAGGGCGTGCAGGGGTCTGTCTGCTGTTGGATGGGCTGAGTTTGCTGCTCTCCCGGCAAGCTCCCCTTTCATTTTCAAATGCCCCACTTAGATCTTCAGATAGGCCCACAGAAGGTGGAAAAGACCCCAGGTGAGTGCGAGTTGTAACCAAGTGAAGGCACCATGCCCTCTGCATCCATAAGGGTGTGATGCGCCTGATCGTCCCTCACAGAAGTGTGCATGGGGACTAAAGGATTCAGGAGAGGGCCAGCGTTTGGCCTGATTGTTATTTCCTGGGCTCCCCAGCTACCAAATGCCTGAGTTCTGCCAGTGTGAGGCTTCTGCCTCCGGACAGTCTGGCGGCAGAGCAGCAGGGAACGAGCCCCTCCCTGGGCAGCCAAGGACCTGGCAGTCCCTCAGCCTCAGTCCCCTCAGCTGGAGGGTCATCCTGCCTGGGTTTTCCTCTGAGGGTGTGAGAAACAAGTGAACCTCTAAAAGCCCTTCTTAAACTCTAAATCATCCCACGAGACGTAGGGTTTCTATCCTGTCATGCCAGGTGGGAGATGGCAGGTGGGAAGGGGCAAGTGTCCCCAGAATCACCCTTGGGCCACTGACCGCCTCCTAGGGATCATCTGCAGGCGGCCCAGAAGCTTAGGCAGAAACGTCTTTCCTTCAGCACACAGACCCTTGCTTGTTTTCCTAGGGTGGCAAAGGTAGCAGGTGGGGGGCAGGTTAATGTAGGACGTGGCTCTTCAAATGCTCCAGAGTGCTCTAGACCGTGTCTTCTCCTCCAGAACCTTGACCTTGGCCTCTGGGGTTCCCAAGGGGAAGGGGGCACAGAGAGAACTTCAGGGAGCTGGAGAAGCCCCTGCTGTCCTTGTGACTGAGATGGAGGAGCCCCCACAACCACAGTGAGCCTATGGGGAGGAGGAGGAAACAGAGGGAGGGAGGGTGGGCAGGGGGCAGGTGGTGTCTGATGATTGGGGGTAAAGGAAGTGGTCTCTAAAAGGCCAAGTTACCCCCAGAGAAACAAGAAAGGAACAAAGGGAGGACTCAAGCCTCTACCTGTGTGGGGCACAAGGAGTGAGGCTTGGGAGAGCTGTGGTCTCACCTGCGATTTTGTGTTCTCCACTCTGCCTCTGAACCCCACAGCCCCCCGGCCCTGACTCCCACAGGGCACCAGCCGGGGGACAGCGGTGGGACATTGCTCTGGGCAGTCTGGGCAGCCTGTTCAGGAAGCCTCCTGCTACCACTGCAGCCAGCCGAGTGGGCAAGCCATTTCTCCTGTTCCTCCGTAAGTGGCTAAGGTGATGTGTGCTGGGGAGGGAGTGGGGAGCGGCACCCCTTCTTTGACTCAGTGAATGCCCTGGATTCAGAGCTGGAGGGCACTGCTGCAACGTGCTGTGAAGTGTAAAATCCTTTCATAGTCATTGTCATCATCATCCCTGGGCACATTGTGCCACCTCCCAGAGCAGGTGCTGCCCTGCAGGTGATGTGGCCTTGCCATCTTACGGAAGAGCTCCTCTACCAACTAGCTGTGTGACCTCAGGCAAGTAAGTTAATCTCTCTGAGCCTCTGACTCATCTATGAGATGGGGAGAATGTGGCCTATTTTCTGGGCCAGTTCTGAGGATTAAATGAAATAAACATTTATAACCAATGTTAGGAACGTAGGAGGTGACAATAAATTCCAGCTCCCTTGTGGGAAAAAATGGCATGAATTTTTTAAAGAATATCAGAATCTTCAAGGTGAGTGGGAAAGCAACATAGGAAGGGGGAAAGAGACTATGTTTAGGGTCTAGACACCACAACTCTGAGAAGAGCCCTGATTTTCTTCCCTGGACACTGTGGTTGATAAACTGAAGGCATTAGAATATTGGTTAGCTCCTTTGCAGCCCAGTCTGTGTGGTTACTGGATTAGATTAGGCACCTCAGAGACGGCCAAAACCGTGAGCCAAACAAGGGCTTGCCCAGGCCTTCCCCCTCCCCACATTTTAGCTTTTCACCCATCCTTGAATAGACCTGGGCTCTGTCCTAATGGGTTGTGGTGGTCTGGGCCGGATAAACTACCCCCCCTCACTTCTCCTTCCCAGGCTACGGGCAGCTCAAGGCCTCTCTCCCAGGTGAAGAGGCACACAGCCCTTTGGATCTATGTCCAGAAGGATTCCTTAAGCTCACTCCATGGTCCTCCATGGTGCTGGATGCCTGGGGTCCCAGACTCCCTTGAAGTTGTTGTTTCATAGCAGCTGGGTTTCCCCTGCTATGGAGTCACAATTCTCCACTCTTAGAGGTCAGCCCCTGGCCCCAGCCAGTAGGAGCTTTGCTTCTGGAAAGGCCAAGGGGAGAAAGGAAGGGAGTGGCAACCCATAGTGCAGAAATGTGTTTGGAGGAAAGACGCTAATTCCACCCTACCCCCACAGAGGCAAGGGCAGGTTCAAAACAAACCCAGGCAAAGCCCTAAAGAAGCTGCCCTGACTCTCAAGCAGCCTCCTGGCTATTGGCGGGGAAGACCTGCCTTCTTTCTTGGTCATCAGAATCTTGTGAGCACCTGGGGGAATTGATGGGCCTGGTAGCTTTAGGTTCAGAAAGATCACTGAGAAAGGAGATGCCAGCTTGATCCCTTCATTCCAGAGCTCCCAGGGATGGTGTTATCTCCAGTGGGGTGGGGTTGGGGGCTGAACCTGCTGTGGGTTCATGGTCATCCTCAGGCTGGAGAACTTTTTACAGAACCCAGAAGACCTCTCATTCATGCTTAGACAGTTCAGAGACTGTGCCTCCTTCTAAGAGTTGTCCAGAGGGTAAAAAGAAATGTCCCCAGGAAGTCTTGGTTGAGAGGCAGAGGAGGGAGTGGGTAGGTTCTTAGGCGGGGATCACACACAGTAAAATATACAGGCAGGTCATGCTGCAGAAGACCCTAAATCAACTTAGACAGAGGCCTAGAGTCCTACTCAGCACCCAACCTTGGGTTCCATTGCTACCTGCCCTGGGCCTCAGTGTGTCCCCTTTGAAATGGAGCAAACAGGAAGCCCTGGCCACCCTCATAGGACTGAATACAGTGACAAGTATGGTCCTGTGACCCCCACCACTGCTTTTCCTGGAGGAAGCTGGGACAGTGGTGCCATTTGCAATGTGGCTCCGTCTGCAGTATCACACACCATTAATTCAATGAGCCCCTTGTGCTCACTGTGGGATTGTGTGATGAGCTTACTGCATCTGTCCTCAAGAAATGTGTGGTTTAGAAAAGAAGTAAGACATTTCACACAAAATGATCAGAGCAGTCATTCTGAGTTTTTCTCTCTGCACCCCCCTCGCCCCACATTATAGATGGCACCAAAATGTGTATTCCTCATGGGGTTGCGCAAACCCACCCTCCCCCTGCTCCCAGCTTTCTCCCCTGCGTCAAGAAAGCTTTTGGAAAGCAAATGAGTGAAAATGATTTTAATACAGGTATAGCTTTGACTTTACATGTTTTAACAGAAGTTAATTATTTCCAAGGTTTAGTATTCTAACCACTATAAATGACACTTTTCTTTCAGTGCCACCTTTTGTTTGTTTTTGAGAGGAAGTCTCTCTCTGTTGCCCAGGCTGGAGTGCAGTGGTGTGATCTCAGCTCACTGCAGCTTCCGCCTCTCAGGCTCAAGCGATCCTCCCACCTCAGCCTCCTGAGTAGCTGGGACCACACACACACACACACCACCACACCCAGGTAATTTTTGTATTTTTTGTAGAGATGGGGTTTCACCATGTTGCCCAGGCTGATCTCAAACTCCTGGGCTCCAGTGATCTATCTACCTCAGCCTCCCAAAGTGCTGGGATTACAGGCATGAGCCACCATGCCCTCTTCATGGATAATGGTTGAGAATCAGATGTACTAGAAACTGAGTCTAAGACAATGTTATAATTGTGCTATATGTCAGCCTTATTGTTTCACATGTAAATCTTCCACGTGAAAACAAGCTGTAGATTAAAGTTTTATCACATCACAAGTGGTCCCAGAATGCATAATAAAAGCCAAGAAATTGTAGCTTGTCATGAATTAAATGAATTACTTGTAACCAAATAATTTTAAAAGCAAAATTATAAAAATACTTTCAACTGTGTTTATAGCAAAATAAATATATGTTTTATGTGTAATGAGCATTTATCTTCACATTTGATTTAACGCAGGATGAGCTGAAGAGTTAAAAGGTTTAAATATCCTGCTTGAGCCATCCTCCATAATATGTCTCTATTTTCTTTAAAATCACCTGAGCAGGATATCCCACAGTTGCTCATGCTCCACAGCCTGAAGTTTCAGGTTTAAGAAGTTAGAAAACAACCTTTTGGGACTGGAAGAGATCTTGTTAGGAGCTGGAAGGCTCCTAGGCTGGTTGAGCAGGAGGAGAGTTCTGGGGATTTCAGGGGCAGGTCGGGGACAGGAGATGGTCTGGAGAGCTGAAGTAGTACCAGTCTTGTGCCAAGCCGCCTCAGTTTTTCTTGGTGTATTAACTGCTGTGGGCTCATCTCCACTCCTTCTCCAGCCACATTAACCCTATTCTCTTTATTTTTATTCCACTTTCTAAGTGGTTTCTTATTTTCATGGCCCTGCCAAGACCTCCGCAGCTCTCTAAACCAAATACTGAAATGCTCAAAGTGAGAAAGCTGTTTGTTTCACTCCAGGGCAAGATTGTGTCTTAACTGTGGGGCTGCCCTGACAAATCACCTTTAACTCACAGGTCTACTATCCTTCTAGATGTAAAGAATGTCAGCCTAATTGGTTCTTGGCCTATATTGGGATGGGGCGTCAGACCTTATGCAGTGGCCATTGAGTAACAATGATCCAGCTAGTGCTCTTTTGGATTCTGAGTTTGCTCTCAGCAGCAAGCTAGATGTTTTGGTTTAGGGCATAGGAGGCAAAAGAGAAGTAGAAAATGTGGCCCTGCAGTCACGAAGCTTATGCCAAATGGGAGAGGCATGAAGCTGTAAAGAATGCAGTTGTACTAAATTATTTGGTGCAGGCAAAGAACTGGCATTTGTAGAATCTCAGTGCCCCTGGAGCAACCTCAACCAATGGGTAGAATGTGGATTGGCAGGAGGAAGGGGCATTCCAGGTAAGGGCTCAGCGGCAGTCCACACAGGGAGAGGGTAGGTGTTAGTGAGTTCCCACAGGGGTGCACCTGGCTGCATGGAAGAGATGTGGACCGGGGACACAGGTGGAAAGTGAGGGCTTAAAGCCACATGATGGGGACAGCGGGAGGTCTGTGATGCGATGTAAACACAAACTTGAACTCCTGGGGTGGTTTCTGAACAGTGGGAGGCATGACCGCCGCTGGGCCGTGGTGTGCGGCAGATGGAGGCAGACACGTCACATCGTGTAATTGCCACCACTGTGTGGTCACAGAATCATGGTCGTGGGAACTAGATCAGCAGGTATATGAGGGCCTTCAAGCTAATTTGGACTGAACTCCTGTTTTAAAAATTTATTTTTAGTTTAGTTTTTATTTCTAGTTAATCCCACTCCTCCTCAGTTTCAAAGTAATGCACACGTAATTTAGAAAATTCTGAAAGTACAGAAAAGAATAAAGAAACAATTTCTCATCCATATCCCCATAGGAACCATAACCAGCGTCACCTGTCTCTCTCCAGTTTGTATTTTCATTTGCTAGTTTATTTATATGGTTGAGATTAAACAATATGAATAACCCAACTGTCCATTAGCTATGTGAGTTTGAATACTTTTAGTAACAGGGTGGTTTATCTTTTTTGGTAACTAGGATCTCACTACATTTTTAGGTACGCCATGCCTTTTTCAATAGAGAGCACAATAAAAATGTTTTCCCATTATGAAGTAATATATGCTTATCTAGAAAATATGCAGTATTAGAAACTGTAACACTTTAAATTACCCATAATCCAACTGTTCAGAAATTACCACTGTTAATATTTCGGGGTATTTTCTTCTAGTATTCTTCCAAAATTGTGTGCGTTTAAAAAAAATTGAAATCTTACCATATACAATTTGAATCTTGCTGCCTTTATTTATCAAATCATAGACGTTCCCATTTCCACCTAACATTTATTGGGTACTTAGCATGAGCCAAGCTATTTAAGGCATTTTACCCATATTAACTAATTTAATCCTCACAGATAAGTGCAACTTTTTAATCTCACTTTCAGAGACAAGGTAAGAGGCACAGAAAGTGGGATTTGGAGCCAAATAATCTGACTCCAGAGTCTGCATTCCTATCACAGTACTGCCTTTCCAACTGGCCCTTACTGAAGCTCCTTCTGCCAATCTGACCCATGTTCCACTGGTCCTTCTTCTCCCCCTCAAACCCCCTCCCACCAAACACACACACATATATAAGTCCAATTTCATTTCTACGAGACAGCCTTTCAAAGAGGAAAGCAGCTTTAAAGTCTCCAAGTCTTTCCTAGGCTTAACATTCTTATCTCTGCTATTCTTCATGACCTAAAGGCCCTTTGCCATGCTAGGTACTCAGGCAGGTCTGGTTCTTCTATGTCTCACTAACTGGGTAGCTAGAAACAAATGCATGGCTGTGGGGTAACTACCCAAGGAAGTCTGGGGCCGGCCTCTCCATCTGTGTGTGAGAGCCATCAAAAGCTGTCAGTGTAGCCGGAGGTGCACTGGCTGTTCCATATAGCAGCTGTGCTGCAATGAACAGAGTGCTTCCCCACATTCCTCAGCCCTTCACGGCTCTGTGAGGTCTGGCTCATCTGGCTTTTTGATTCTGTGCCTGGTACTGCAGAGCACAGCCCAGAAGAAAAGAAGAGTTGCCAAGGGCTTTAGCACAGTTGGGCTGAGAACTTTCATGACATCCTGGTGGGGACCAATATGGTCATCAGGACAGAAGGGGAGACCCAGGACTGGCTGTAGGATTGGCTGCAGGGCTAGCAACTGCCCCATCAGCACCAGCATTTCTGCAGATGGCTTCCAAATTTTGTACTAAAATATCCCAAGAAATTATCAAGACTTCACAGCCAGGCCAGGCACAGTGGCTCACGCCTATAATCTCAGCACTTTGGGAACCCAGGGTGGGAGGATAGCTTGAAGCTAGGAGTTTGAGACCAGCCTGGGCAACACAGTAAAACCCCATATATACAAAAAATAAAAAATTAGCCAGGAGTGGCAGTGCCCACCTGTAGTTGTAGCTACTCAGAAGCTGAGGTGGTAGGATCACTTGAGCCCAGGAGGTCGAGGCTGCGGTGAGCTGTGACCCACTGCACTGGAACGTCACTGCACGCCAGCCTCCTGGGTGACAGAGCAAGACGCTGTCTCAAAACAAAGCAAAACAAAATGAAAACTTGAGAGCCAGTGTGCCAGAGTCCAAGCCCACAAGAGGGATCAGCGAGGAAGGAAGCTCTGGGCACTGGAACTGCACAAATGGCACATCCTAGTCGGGGCCATCTTCCGTCTCTGGGTCTGTTAGGAAAAAAGAAAAGCAGCTTTGTTTGTCTTTCTTCTGGCACTGACCACTGGAGGTTGGGGTCAAGGCAGGCTCCAAGTAAAACTGTCAAGGTCATGGACTTTGTTCTTAAGGTCTTCCTCCCATTTGCTTTCTCCTGGCCCAGTCACTCCTATTTTCTCTAAGGGTCCTGATAGAGGAGGGAGAGTAACCTGATAATTTCATATTAAGGCATTCCTGGTGGGCAGAGGTTTAATGTGTCACCCTTCTCTGAGTAATTCCCCTTTTAACGATAACCTCTTGGATTCCAAAATGCTTCTATCTAAAAATATTTTCAGCAGGAGGAGAGCTTTCAGCTGTCTGTCAAATTGCAACACTGGGGCCAATAACCTTTTCCATCTAGGTATTATAAGAACAAATACTACAAATTTGGCACTGTAACCTTTACATCTTTGTCTCTTAACTTTAACGTGTGAGATGAGGATAATCATAGAACGTACTACATAGGGTTTTATGAGAATCAAATGAGATAATGCATAGAAAGCCCTTAGAATGAACCTGAAACATAATAAACCTTCAATATGTTTTAGATATTATGATTATTTATTATTGTTATTACTATTATGCTGAGACAGAGTCTCACTCTAGGCTGGAGTGCAATGGCACAATCCTAACTCATTGCAGCTTTGACCTCTCAGCTCAAGCGATTCTCTCACCTCAGCCTCCCAAGTGGCTGGGACTACAGGTACCACGCCTGGATAATTTTTCTGTTTTTTTTCAGTGATGGAGTTTCACTATGTTGCATAGGCTGGTCTCTAACTTCTGAGCTCAAGTGTGCCTGCCTCAGCCTCCCAAAATGCTGGGATTACAGGCGTGAGTCGCCATCCCCGGCTGCTAGCTATTATTATTATTACTATGAATTGTTATTTTAATTACAATTCCCATATATTATGCTGTTTTATCCTTACAAAAATCCTGTGAATTAAGAATCATTGGTCCTATTTTATAAAGAAAGAAAATTAAGAGATTAAGAATGCAGCTAAGTAAGGATGTAACACAGAGCCAAGAGCTCTCTGAAAGGCTCATTCCATTAGCTTGGTAGAGCTTGGGAAGAGTGCACAGTGGGCCATCGCTGGGCCTGGTGTTCCAGAGGATATAAGAAAAGCCAAGATCCAGAGTCCACCCTCGGAGAGCTCAGCAGAATCTGGGAAGTTGTCAGCAGCCAGAAAGGTGCCATTTCAACCCATAATGTTAGAGTTGCCACTGCTTTTCTTCTGAAGGGGGACACCAAGACTGCTTTCCAGGGCAACGCTGCCTGTTCAAACATGTATAAAGGTAGAGAAAATAATATAATAAACTATATGTATATACTTTAGTATGTATTTCCAAAAGATATGCACTCTTTTTAAAAAACCACACACATACCATACTATCATTATCCCTTCTATAAAATTTATAGTAATTCCTTCATCAAATATCAAGTTGGTGTTGAAGTAATTTCTCTGACTACCTCATGTTTTCTGTTTTTTGCTTTGCAGTTCATTTTATCCAACTGGCTTATATGTTTCTCTCTCTCGTATATCTAGAATTCCTTCCCCATAGCCCTACCCCTCTCTTTATTTCCTTGAACTGTATTTGTTAAGGAAGCTAGGTTATTGCTCCTTAGAATTTCCCGCAGTGTGGATTTTTGCTGACTGCATCCCTGTGGTGTCATTTCATGTGTTCCTCTGCCTCCTGTGTTTTTTATAAACTGGCTGTTGAATCTGGAGGGTTGATGGGATTCAGGTTTGATGTAGCAAGAAGATTTCAAGGTGGTGGTTGTACTTTCCTCAGGAGGCTTGTGATGTGTCCTGCTCTTTCTTTTGCTGACATGAAAAGCCACTGATAATCATTGTCTAGAGCCTCTGTTTCATTAGGGATTATCTTTTCTTTTTCATTTATTTGCTGGAATATTTCTATAGAGAGAAATTTACCCTTGTCAACTATTTGGTTACCCTTATAAATGTCTAGGATAAGTGTTTGATTTCTTCCCTTTATTTATAATGATTTATTATTTATAGATAAAATGATATGATGCCTGCGATTTGATTAAAAATAACCAGGGGAGAGGAGACCGGGTAGGGATACAGAAAAGAAGAACTGTGAGCTGATAATCGTTGATGTTGTGTGACAGGTGCACAGAGGTTCATTCTGCTATTCCACTCTTACGTGTGTTTGATAATTTTATAATAAAAATGGTGGGGTCTTTTCAGTAAAACATTAAGTAATAATTTGGCTCCCTGGCATCCTCCAAGGGTGAGCAATAAGTATGTTGGTTGGTTGGTGTTATTGTTGTGATGAATGTATGAATGTAAAAATATTGAACAGTTTTAATCCATGGTTTTTCTTTTTTCTTTTTCTTCTTCTTTTTCTTTTTTTTTTTTTGAGATAGAGTCTTGCTCTGTCACCCAGGCTGGAGTGAAATGGTGCGATCTCAGCTCACTGCAACCTTCCTCTCCTGGGTTCAAGCGATTCTACTGCCTCAGCCTCCCGAGTAGCTGGGACTACAGGCTTGTGCCACCACACCCAGCTAATTTTTGTATTTTTAGTTTTACCATACTGGCCAGGCTGGTCTTGGACTCTGACCTTGTGATCCATACACCTTAGCCTCCCAAAGTGCTGGGATTTCAGGGGTGAGCCACCGCACCCGGCCTCGTCTTTCTTATATGCTCAAGTTGTTCCATCGCTGGCCAGTGGGAGCCTCTTCAAGCTGGCTCCCAAATTCTTTTTGAAACGAGTCCAATAGTCTTTGCTGGTGTCTGTGCTTTCATGTGGCGAGTGTCCCATTTGTGTTGTGCACTTCCTCCCCAGACCGGGCTCAGCCAGTTTTCTAAGGTAGGGCTCTTGTCTTCCACTAAAGATCTTTTCTGTGGCATGACTCTCATCATTCCTCCCTGGCCACTGTTATCTGAAAAGATCTCTTTGAGCCTCCAGTTAGGTTCTGTGGCCAGAAGCAGAATTTTCCTCCCCACACCCCAAGTGAGTGTGCCTCTCTGCCACCCTCTAACCCCACTACCGCTACCCTCCCGCCCCCACCCAAGCAGGTGTCTCAGTGATGCGTTGACTGTGCTGGTGGGTGGGTGGAGGGGAAAGGAGATTAAGGAGATTAAAATCTGACTTTAAAGTCTCAGGCAGTAACTTGTTTGAGGCTGGCTCCCCCTTCCCAGCCCCACCCCCAGACTCAGAGCCAGGGAGAAGAAAAGGAGGGCAGTGAGACTATTCAGTATCTCTATCCATCTATAATTAGGCAGATTTCTCTTGCAAACTAAATCAGAGAGAAATATTTAGGGAGAAGGAAGTAGGGTACCTCTGGTTCACATGGCTTTATCTAATCTTCCGGGGGTGGTGAAGGGAGAGGGTGCACAGAGCAGGCCAAGCCCTCCAGAGACAAGTGCAAACTGGAAGCGGCATAGAAGACCAAAGGGGTCTAGGCCAGGAGCAGCCATCAGATATACAAGGTGCAACCAATTAGAAGACAGAGTGTAGTGGTTAATTTCCAAGGCAGAGCTAGCAGATCCGTGAGTCAGTGTAACAAGGAGCCTGGTGATCAGTAAAACCCTCCAGCAAAGGAGTGAGGGGCTGCTGTGTGCAGGAAGGAGTTCCCCTTCACAGTGAGAGCTCCCCAAAGTCTGGGGGTTCTCCAGTCAGGAATGCTTAGGAGGGAAGTTTCGATACTCTGACTGGACACACATCATCATCTTGCAGAACAGAGTGAACTTTGGCTCAAAAGAGAGAACATGGACTTGCCTTTGGCAGAGCAGAAAAGACTTAGGACTCCCAGTTCTGCACGAACTCACCAGCTGTATGAACTGGGTCTGGGCTGTTCCTTCCTATTTTTTTTCCGGTGGTAATAATAACAGCGCCTCGTTCTCAAGCTGCAGTTGGGATTGAAGGAGTTGGTGAGAAGCTCCGTGAATCACTGGGGGTGAGCATGGCTAGATGACATTTCTCCTAGTATCCTGTGGGCGTGGGTGGTCTGCAGATAGGCAGGAAGCAACCTTATTTTCGAAACAGTGTGCAGGTTGCAGCTGCCCTCAGATGGGCCTTGGGGGAGAGAAAGGCCCAGAGCAAAGAAGACGGCAAGCAGAGGGTAGGAGGAGCCACAGTTTTCCCCAGGTGATGGAGGGCAGCTTGGGACAGCTGGCTATCTCTGGGTGAAGAACCACCCAGAAGGTGTAAGAGAGTCTGAATACAGAACCACAGCTTTTCAAGGAAAGGCCTCAGAATAGATCTCCCTGTAAGACTACAGAGGAGTGTGTGTGTGTGTGTGTGTGTGTGTGTCTGTGTAAAACTTGAAGAAGACACCTAAGGAGTTAGACGTCTTGTATCCTTCTCGGCCCCCGCTGTAGAATACTTCTGCGGGCTGGAGGGCAAAGGTGGTCAGGCCAGAGGAGCAGGTGGGCAGGGGCTGCCAGGAGAGGCAGAGTCAGAGCCAGGGAGTTCTACACAATAGCAAGTGTTCACTGATCCTTCATGCAGGCTGCACAGGTGTAGACACACAAAGAATCCTCTCTAGGCCATGAGGACACCAAGCCAAACAGGCCCTCACAGTGTGTGAGAGTGGCAGGATCAGACACAAGAGGGTCAGACACACGATGAGTAATGTTGTGCCTCCCTGAAGAATATCTGCATGTTTAGACCATTTCCAACAGATGCCTGTGCCTGCTTTGATTTTACTTCTCTAAAGAAAACTGCAATGAATTAAATACATAATCTACAGGAGGACCCGATTTCAACAGCAGCAAAATCCTAATAGAAGAGCAACAATACCCTCCAGCTAGGAAACAGAATTCTTGGCTTTGTTGTTACTCTCCCCTTGAAAAAAAAAAAAAAATCTACATTTTGCTTTCTTAATTGTAGTGCATTTAAATAGATTAAATAAATTTTGCTAGACTTGCTTTCCCCCCATGTGCACACACTGTGTGTGAGTGCAAACAAACACATTCGGCCATAGGTATAATTCTGCTGACCTGAACTGCTGCCTGAAACACTTCCTAATTTTTTATTGTGAGCGTTTTATCAGGGCATTGACAATAGTACCCCCAAGAAAATATGAGTGAATGATCTTTGAACTCAAAATGAGAGAAGATTTTCTAAGCATATGAATAAAAGCAAAAATTTGATGATGTAAATTTCAATTTCTATGTGTCAGAGACACCAAATAAAAGATAGATGTCAAAGTGGGAAAATATTCACAATATATACCATAGGAAAAAGGTGACTGTCCTTAGTATATAACATGCACTTAGAAATCATTTGGGGCCAGGCGCGGTGGCTCATGCCTATAATCCCAGCACTTTGGGAGACCGAGGCAAGCGGATCACCTAAGTTCAGAAGTTTGAGGCCAGCCTGGCCAACTTGGTGAGACCCCATCTTTACTAAAAATACAGAAAGTTAGTTGGATGTCGTGGCAGGCACCTGTAGTCCCAGCTACTTGGGAGGCTGAGGCAGGAGAATCGCTTAAACCTGGGAGCTGGAGGTTGGAGCAAGCCGAGATCGCACCCCTGCCCCCAGCCTGGGTGTCATAGCAAGACTGCATCTCAAAAAAAAAAAAGAAATCGCTTTGTAAGAGGATACATCAAAAGTAAAATAAAGCCAAATGTGGTGGCTTGTGCCTGTGGTCCCAGCTACTCTGGAGGCTGAGGCAAGAGGATCGTTTGAGCCCAGGAGTTCAAGGCTGCAGTGAGCAGGATCATACCACTGGACTCCAGCCTGGGAGACAAAGTGAAACCTCGTCTCTCAAACAAACAAACAGAAAATAAGCAAAGGTCATTACCATACAATTCATAAAATAGGAAATACACAGGGTGAAGAAAACACGAAAAAAAATGTTCAACATTACTAATGTTAAAAGAAATGCAAATTTTAAAATTAGACTATTTTTGCTTACTGGGTAGGTTGAGTTGTTTTGTTTGTTGTGTATCTGTTTAATACCCAGTGTGTGCAAACACAGTGAATTAGAGTCTCTCAAAAACTACTAAATGTAAATTGGTTTTGTCTTTCTGGAAAGTAATTCAGCCCTTAGTTTAAATAGCCCAGAAAATTTAGAGCTGAATTACTTTCCAGAGAGATAGAGCCAATTTTCTGTAAATTCAGGGGTGAGTTACTTTCCAGAAAAATATTTTTTTCTTTTTGGTTCCATGTTTCCATGTGTCTTAATTTATTAAGAAATAATCAGTGGAATAAAATATCTATGTTCAAGGATGTTGAGTGTAGCACTATAGTACTAAAAATAAACAATCTGTATTTCTAACAATAAGGAGATGGCTGAATAAATTACTATACGTAGCAATACCTCAAAACAGTCAAAAAATAGGCAATACTAAGAAAAACCAAACAAAAACCCTAACCCTGAGGCCAATCACAGGCTTTCAAACAGTTCTGCAATGATGCAGACATATTTATTCATATGATCCTAATTTAAATTTAAAAAGCATTAGAAAAAACATTAGAAGAAAATATAGCAAGATGTTGATTACGTTTGAGTGGTTGGGTTTTGGCTAATTTTTATTTTCTTTTCAACACTTATCTATATTCCCCCACCTTTTTTTTTTTACAATTAACATTTTTACTTCTGTAAGCCCAAAAGTCATATAAGAAATTTAAAAAATATATTTCCCCCAGTTTTGGATTGAGAAATCAAATTCTTCCTCATGTTACCCAATGACCTGGGAAGGAGCAGGTTTGCTGGGGGAGAAATAAGGAGTTCTGCTTAGGAAAGTAGAGCTACATTGTCCATTAGACACTGAGCGGACGTTCAAGTCTGGATTTCAGAACAGAACTAGGGCTGTAGATCTAAACGGTGGGGCCAACGGTAAATGATGATATTTTAAAGTACCAAGAAAAGGCCAGGTGCGGTGGCTCATGCCTGTCATCCCACCACTTTGGGAGGCTGAGATGGGCACATCATCAGAAGTCAGGAGTTTGAGACCAGCCTGGCCAACATGGTAAAACTGCGTCTCTACTAAAAATACAAAAATTAGCCAGGTATGGTGGTACACACCTGTAGTGCCAGCTACTCGGGTGGCTGAGGCACAAGAATCACTTGAACCCAGGAGGTGGAGGTTGCAGTGAGCTGACATTGTGCCACTGCACTCCTGGAAAAAAACAAAACAGATAACGTATTTTTTAGTGGTAGGAACTCCTGTTTTTGATTGCAGTTTGCGTCTTCTCTGTTTGGGAATGTAGCTTCCTTTCCCTGCTTGGAAGGAAAGAGAGCACTTTATTTTTTGTCCTCTTCATTCGCAACGGATCAGTCATGGGGAGGACCTCTGTCTAGGAGCAACTGCATGACTGGGAATTTTAGCCACTGTGGATTTGTTAGTTACAATTTCGGAGAAGGCAGGGCTGGGAACAAAGGTGGGAAAAGAAAAGTGAGGGTTCTTAGCCTTGCTTTCCCGCTATTAGGAGCAAGGTATTGAGGGTGGAAATACCAGCTCGTCCCAGGGGTCAGGCGAGTTCCTGCGATCAGCCAGGTGATCTGAGCTCTTGATGTAAGTCACTGAATGTAACTGAAGGAAGAAGCCTCTAAAACAGTTCCTGCTGGGCTACCAGGAGGCTGACTTTGAGGAGTCTTCGAATTAAACTGATTGATGGTCTCTCCGTGTCTGGAAGAGGTGTTTTGACTTCATGTCAGAGCTCCCATCAGAGAGGCCTGAGCTATGAGAGGTTTGAAAAATGATTCAGAAGAAAAAATGACTCTGTTCAATAATAAATTATAACAATGCTTTGTATTTATAGGGCACCCTTCAACTGAGGGAGCTCCAAGTTTTTATGGATATTAACTTGCCTTTCTCACAATAGAGGAAAGATAATTTTGTCAATTCAATATTTGTGTATCTTTTTTTCTTTCCTTTTACTAGAGGAGGAGGCTAGCTATTACAGGGACATTTTCTTGTATTAATTTGGAGGCAATAAATCCTCCCCTCATTTTTTTTTTTTTTTACTGGAAATCTTTCCTCATTGGTTATCACACAAGGAATTAAAAATGAATAGCTATGTCTAAAATGTATGTGTATGTGCATTTATATGTCGGTGTGAGTGTAGTATCTTCATAAATATTTAATTTTTATGGTATAAGCCTTCTCCCTCGGTTTTCATGAGCTAGAATTTATTAGCTACCGAACACTGAAGCTATTATTATTTGCTTTTGCACCCAAATGATTTAAAAGCCAATTATGAATTGGCTAAGGGAATTGGAGAACTCTGGCATGTAATATGCCTCTCATGCTTCTATTTTTTACCAAATGTCTGGAATGAGGAAGTGTCCATGATGGGAAATAGCCCACAGAAGTACCATACCGTTATTAAACCCACCAGACGGAGGCCCTAGGTCACTGGGATACGAGCAACTGTGCCGGGGTTCATGTGGGTGGGTTAGGAGGCTGGGGAGAGCATGACGGGGAATGTGCAGACAGACAGATAAATCCGATAATAAAGCAGAAGCACAGCACTGTCCAAAATGATGACTGAAAGCCAGCAGTGCAAGGAGAGGCTGCTCTCAACACCAGCCCCCAGCGCTTAGGGCTGGGGTCTGCACCACCCTGCCCAGTGTTGGGGGAAGGAATGTAAACATTTACAGCGTTTTCTCTTTATCTGCGAAGGGCTCATCTTCTGAATCACTGAGGCAAAGAAGCAGGCTGGAAGGTAGTTATCATCCAATCCAACAGAATTATCTGTTGAACAGAAAATCCCCTTTGGAATTCGTGTCCTTGGAACATTCCAGATGGAAGATGAGAGTTTTCAGGTGGGAAAGCAAGGCACGGTTTCCTGAGCCAGGGTCCTCCACTCAGTCTTTCTGACTCTGCGTTTGCATGAAGGGCTGCAGAAAAGCAGGTTATGTTAACCTTGAAATTAGCCAGGAGCGAATGGCAAATCTTTGTTAACAAGCTCGGAGTCCACGATACATTTTAAAAGTGCACCACAATGGGCATCTGTAATAAATCTTCTCTTGCCTCCTGGTTCAGGTCTGGGACTGAAAAGGATAAAGTACTTCTGGAACAGGACCAGGCTTCCCAAAGCCTTTGCACGTGAGCTAGCTAATCAAGGGGCTCCATCCTATTGGGCTCACATTACCCGGTCATTACTCATTGACTCTCCACAGGCCCCACTCTTGAAAACTGAAATTGTTGCATTGCATTCATTACACACACACACGTATGTATATATGTACATATGATAATACATTTACATAGGTACCTATCATATGTATATACACACACGTTTTTCCTCATAAGTGAAACTAAATTTATTTTCAATATTTGGGTGACTTAAAACTGAGGGGAAAAATTGGGTATAAAAAGCAGGACAAGGCAATAATTATTCTGAAGATTATCTCAAAATGGAAACTTCCCCAACAACATTAGTTATAGTATTTATAAAAAAAGACTAATGTGGTACGATATTAAAATGGACTTAAATTTAATACGCAAAACATCTAGCAGCTTGGATCAGTCCAAAGACAAACTGATTTTTTTTCTAAAGGCTGTCAGAGTTAACTGGCAACTAGTCAGAAAACTGTGCAAGGAGGAGGAATTCTTCTGTTTGTGCATTTGATTTTAGGTACTTCTAAGTGCTGTGATTGGTAGTAATACTGAGATCTGTGCTGAGCCTCAAACTCCAAAGCTGCAGCTCAAGCCCCTGATGAAGTTAATTAACTCTGAGTCTTGGGCTCTGCACCTAGTTGATGCCAGAATAAATCTAATGTGTTGTCAGCAGACTGAACCAGAAGAGCTAAAGCTCCAAAGAGGAATTTCTATGCAGTAAATATCACTTAAATTCCTCTTAAGTTGGAGCTGGTGTCAAAGTCCAGAAAAGCAATATTCCCTGGCAACTGCTGTCAGGAGTGTGAGCATGTGCCTGGCCATGCATCATCTGAACACTCAAATTAGCAGAGGAGAAAGATAGTGAGTTAATATTACCCAGCTGACTGCTCAAAGAACTGCTTTAACTGTAGCCAGAGAAATATGGAGAGGGCATGGCCAGTCATCAATGACCTCCAAATGACTAGATGCTCAGAAGTTTCTGGCAGCCTAGGCTAGATAAATCCTGCTGCTGTGAAATAAATAAATTCCCCCGAATAATTCAGGGAAACCAATTCTTTCACTTCGCAGTCGTTGAGCTACAAGAAACTAGAGAAACACTACAGGCAAAGAAGAAAGGGACTGGGCGCGGTGGCTCACGTCTGTAATCCCAGCACTTCGGGAGGCCGAGGCAGATGGATCACCTGAGGTCAGGAGTTCAAGACCAACCTGGCCAACAGAGTGAAACCCCTTCTCTACCAAAAATACACACAAAAAATTAGCCAGGTCTGATGACAGGTGCCTTTAATCCCAGCTACTCGGGCGGCTGAGGCAGGAGAATTGCTTGAACCTGGGAGGCAGAGGTTATAGTGAGCTGAGATCACACCACTGCACTCCAGCCTGGGTGACAGAGCGGGACTCCATCTCAAAAAAAATGAAGACGCAGAAAGGAAGGTGGAAGGTATCTATGAGCGACTTTGTATCTCACTGATCTCCAGTTGATAAGAGATTGGTCACCCAAGGCAGGTTGTCCTAGTAGGGAGGGAGAGGGCCTTCTCCAGCAACTCTGTGAGACTTATAAATACATGATTCTGTGTCTGGATAGATCTTTGAAAGAGAAGAAGGGAGGTGGGAAGGAAGGAAAGAAATGAATATATGGACAGGAAGATTGAGTATTGGAGGGAGAAGAGAAAAAGCAAGAGACGGTGAAACCAATAAAAAGGAAATAAATGTAAAATAGAGAGAGAATGGGAAGAAAGCTGGAATACTACTACATGGCTCTCTAAAGAGTGCGGCTGCCTTTTTGTTCTTACAGAGCACACACTGCAGACAGTGCGATCTTCGGGCCTTTTCAGTAACTATACTTCTATTATTCTTTCCCTTTGCTTTTGTGTAATTAAAAGTATTTGCCTTTAAAACGGAGACAATTGAAGTTTCACATTAGGGTTGTCCTCTTCTGTCCCTAGGCATTTCAGAGCTAGAACAACTACAGGCAAAATTCTCCTTTTCCCCAGCTTTTAGAAAAGGAGTGGGGGCTGAGAAAGAGAAAAATAGCTTTTTTTCTTTCTTTTTTCTTTTTTGAGACAAAGTCTCACTTCTTCGCCCAGGCTGGAGTGTAATGACGCCATCTTGGCTCACTGCAGCCTCCACCTCCCGGGTTCAAGCAGTTCTCTGCCTCAGCCTCCCGAGTAGCTGGGATTACAGGCGCCTGTCAGGTGTATGCAACCATTACCAGCTAATTTTTGTAGAGACGGGGTTTCACCATCTTGGCCAGGCTGGTCTTGAACTCCTGACATTGTGATCCATCTGCCTTGGCCTCCCAAAGTGCTGGGATTACAGGCGTGAGCCACTGCGTCTGGCCAAAAAATAGGTTTTGAGAGTTCAAGGTATTTCGGCCCCTGTTTTAGGAGACAACATCCTTATCCAAAGCAGGAAGCAGCCAGTCCTGAGCTTGAGAGAAGCTTCTCCCCACCTAGTTTCCTTAGAGGACGACTTCTGAGCCATTCTTGAAGGAAGAAATCCCTAGAGATGTTCAGAATTGGAACTAAACTCATCCTCCCTGAAGAAAAACAGAAGATTTTAGGAACCTACCCCTCAGCATGGAGGCTTCTATATTTGGAGCCAAGTGTTTGGGGAAACAAATAAGCTGCCTTCAATGCAGCTCGAGTTGGAAATGCAGGCAAATAGCGTCTTCATGCTGGACTCTGCTGCAATCCCAAGGTGATTTTCATTCAAGGAGATTGGCATCTGCTTGGGGGAAATTAGAAACTTATTTCCATTTATAAATTGGGCTTCACAAAGGAAGAGAACTTAAAAACAATTTTATTGTTGTCCACTGAAAAGACAATTCCAGCTACAATGGCACATTCTGTAGCAAAACAAACACAACCAAACACACAACACAGTCCACCACAGGGGCTTCTTTTTCAGGCTGTTATTAAAGGCACTTGTCTTATTAGCCAGTGTCAGGATTTCCGGGATGTTTTATTGTCTCTAGTAATGAGGAGGCCATTTCCAGGGCTGTGTGCTTCTCAAGTCAGCAAACAAAACATTAAAAACAAATCACCTCTTCTTTGTCAGCAGCTCTGTGACCATGCCCTGTAAATTTGTAGGACATAGTACTCACAGAAAAAGGAAAAATCATTAGCCTAATGAATCCCTGATTTAAATTTAGGCAACAGGTTGACATTCTCCTTAATTTAATAGTTTTAGAGAATGAATCTATGTAGATCCAGATTAAATTTTAACCAGTCATTGCAATGGGGTCTTTTTAATGTTCAAAGTTGATTTGGCTGCACAAAATAATGACTCTTTGGTGTCCAACTAATAAATTAGCACAGTTCAGTTCAAGTTCCCACGAAATTGGAGGCTGAAATGCAGGGTCTAGGGAAAGCAGATGCAAGTGACAAACCTAGATTCTAAATACCCCAGCAGACCGACTCCATGAAACCATCTTTTATTTTTGTGAATAAGTGTATGTGTGTTAGCCTCCTTCTCCCTTTCTCCTTTTAAAAAAAGAAATGACTTTTTCAGGTCTCTGCTTTTAGATATGAGGGGCTTTAGGTATTTGAAGTCAGAAGGGAGGCAGGAATGAGCACTACTAATTGGGTGCATCCTGGTGTGCTAATATAAAGGGCAGCCAATGTAATACTGGGTTTCTGAGTTTGCTTGTCTGTACCTGGCCTGCCTGGAGATTAAGAAAGGCTTGCTGGCCCCAGGCCATAGGTCATATTGCAGACTCTACTGCAATTCCCTGGACGATTCCTGCACCAGAGCAGATAGTGTGACCCTCTATGCTAAACAGCCAAGAGCAACTCATGCTCAGTGGCCACGCAGAAAAACCACACACACAACCCAGGAAGGGTTCCTGGGATGGCCTGGTGACTGCCCATCCTCCAGAGAGAGCTGGATCAAGGAAAAGAGGCAGTCCCCAAATTCTCAGGGCCAACGCTGTCGGGTAACCTGGCACCCAAAGCTATCTGAGGGGACAGGCAATGAGGCTATCGTGGGAAGTGACCATTTGGTGAAAGAGTGGAGATGGAAAAGCAAGCACAGATGATGGAGAAAAAAATAAGGATGGTGGGAGGGAGTTAGGGAGGGGAATGCAAGGAAGAGACAATGGAGAGAAAAACCAGAGGGAAGGAGTGTATCAGCCTGAAGACAGGATGACACAGGAGGAGGAGGGCCGGAAGGGCTTCAGGCCTGCAGGGAGGGAGGGCAGACTTTTCCAGGGGGTGGGAGAATCGGCCTGGCCCCCTTTTACTGACTGGTCCCATTCTTTGCACACTGTAGAGAGAACTCAGGTGGGGGACATGGCCCAGCGGGGGGAACCCTGGCACACCTCTCCCAGCAGGGAGCGGTCCCCAAAAGGAATATTTCTCCTCCTTTTCTGGCTTAGACTGGGGAAGGCCCCCTGTGCTGTGCTCTCCCATGGGTTCTCATGTATGTGGACACACTTGTTTACACACACAGGCTCCTACACAGACGCATGCAGAGACGCCCAGGTCCCCAACCTGGGTTGTAACTTCTGTGTCAAGGAGCGCCATAGGAAGCACAGCTTTGCCAGCATTCCTGCCCATTGCTGTGGTCTGTTTCCTAAACCACACTGATCTGGCTTCATCGCTGGACTCACTGCATGCCCCACTGAGGCCTCTGCTATGGTCACAGGGCCCCAGTGGGATTTTGGGGGTTTCAGGGACACTGGCTGGTAACCCAAGAGCAACTCGAAATCCCAACTTGGTCCGTGTCCTAAAATATGAGAGGAGAATATCAACCCCTGAGTGGGATGAGGAGCCTCCTGAGCTTGAAGACAGCCAGGTGGGGAGAGGGCCTGAGCTCCATGCAGGTTGGGCACCACCTGGTGATGGTGGCCAAGTCCCATGAGACTTACACCACGCTAAATGTTCAGCTTTCCTCCAGGGGGCTTCCCACACTCTGTGAATTGGTCAGAACCAATCTAATCCAGCATCCCATCAGCCACACCTCCCTCCTGCTGGTGTGTGCCTGAAGAATGCAGAGTGATTTAGATATTCATTGACCTAAAGTGCCACTAAGGTTGGGGGTGGGGGGAGGGCACAGAAGGGAGGTTAATACAAGGCTCAAAAATGCACTTTGACTATTTTCTCTTATGTCAAAATTATATATTCTTACCTACTATAGAACTTGGAAAATAAGGGAAAGCATAAAGAAAATTTAAATCACCATAATTTCACAAAGCAGAGATGAAGCCACTGCTAACAGTTGCTGTTATTTCTTCCAGTCTCTTATGCAGTGAGACCTGTACCTTCGGTACAGGTCTCTACATAGTAGAGACCTATCTATCTACATAGTGTAAATCTAGGTAGAGAATCAAGTAGAAATAGCTCTAGGGTGCTGCCAGTGCTGCCATTGGCTCTGATAGTGGATCTCATTTATCCCTGGGTCCAGGTGAGAGGTCCTGAGGACCCAAATTATGGGACAACAGAGAGAGAAAGAGAAGAGGTGGCATGCCTAAGGGCGGCCCGGGCTGGGTTTGGGAGCCGCAAGGTGAACTCTCTTCCATGGGAGAAAGCTGCCATGGGAGGCAGCAGCCCACTATCACCCATGTCCCCAGCATGTCCCCGGTGTGGCAGCTGCAGATGCAGCAGGCTTTGTGGGACCTTTGATCCACGCAAAGTACGTCATAGGTGAGTGCTCACAGCGCGTGGGCTGGGCACACTGAGGGTTGCCAAACTGACAAACACACCTCCAGGAAAGCCTTTTGGCTCTGGCTGGGCTTCATTCTGGCTGCCTGGACAGCATGGCCTGAATAGGAAACTTGAAAATATATGTGCTCTGTCCCCATGGTGTTTACCAGCCCAGACTCAGGAGCACAGAAGTAACTCCTGTAGGCCGTGGGAGTAGTTAGTAGTGGGTCATGGGGCCAGCTAAGAAGCTGGCTCTCCTCTCTGCACCTTCGGTACATGGGGCAGATTTTTCTGAAGCACAGGTATATTGCCCTTCAACCTCTGAGACATATAGCTCTTAGTCATCATCTTATTTCTTTATTTTTTGAAACAGTGTCTCGCTCTGTTGCCCAGACTGTAGGACAGGATGTGATCTTGGCTCACTGCAGCCTGGACCTCCTCGGCCTCAGGTGATCTTCCTACCTCAGCCTCCCAAGTAGCTGGGACTACAGGTGTGCACCACCATGCCCAGACAATTTTTCTATTTTTCGTAGAGGTAGGATTTCCCCATGTTGTCCAGGCTGGTCTCAAACCCCTGGGCTCAAGCGATCCTCCCACCTCAGCCTCCCAAAGTGCTGGGATTATAGGCATGAGTCACCGTACCTGGCCTATAATCTTATTTTGTCAAACTTTCAGAGGATTAGTAACACAGGAATGATGCCAGGAAGCCCACCCTGCATTCAGCACCAAAGGCAAGAATTCAGAGAAAACCAACCTGATTTGATCATTTACGTATTCATTAAACCCTTATGATTGCCTACTGCATGCTGGCTAGCTGGGGAGTGAAGAGTCAAAGAAGAATAAAAGATATCCCAGACTTTGTGAAATTCTCCATTTTTAACGGGGACAGATGTGTCACTAAATAATTAGTGAAAAAAGTGCCAAGAACTGCAGAGCATCTGAAAAGTTAGAAATATTACCATAAACTTACTTTTAAACAGAATTGTAGGCACATTTTCAAATAGTATGCTCGTGTTTTTCTTCAACCTTCACACACCTTTTCAGGAAGTATCTCTAAATTTAAAGCGAGTCCAGTTGTTACTATAAAAAATGTACAAGGGGCCAGCACTCGGTGGCTCACGCCTGTAATCCCAGCACTTTGAGAGGCTGGGGCGGGCGGATGGCCTGAAGTCAGGAGTTTGAGACCAGCCTGGCCAACATGGCAAAACTCCGTCTCTACTAAAATACAAAATTTTAGCCAGGCATGGTGGTGTGTGCCTGTAATCCCAGCTACTTGGGAGGCTGAGGCAGGAGAATCGCTTGAACCTGGGAGGTGGAGGTGGCAGTGAGCCAAGATTGTACCACTGCATTCCAGCTGGGGCGACACAGCAAGACTTGTCTCAAAAAAAAAAAAAAGCACAATAAATACACCATACAGTGTCCAAAAAGCCAGAGAAAGTACTGTATTTCTTGTACCTTTAAAAAAAATTAACAATTGGACCCATTTCTTTACATTTAGAGGTACTTCACCTGAAAAGATATTTAAAGGTTACAGAAAATCATATTGGATATATTATTTGAAAATATAATACTCTGTTTAACAATAAATTCTCCCCATAATTGTTTTTCTTTCCCTTTCTTTTTTTTTTTGAGACGTAGTTTCACTTTGTCGCTGAGGTTGCAGTGCAGTGGCACAATCTCGGCTCACTGCAACCTCCGCCTCCCTCCCAGGTTCAAGCAGTTCTCATACCTCAGCCTCCCGAGTAGCAGCTGGGATGACAGGCGCACACCACCATGCTCACCTATTTTTGTTGTTGTTGTATTTTTAGTAGAGACAGGTTTCACCATGTTGGCCAGGCTGCTCTTGAACTCCTGGCCTCAAGTGAGGAGGAGGACCCGCCTTAGCCTTCCAAAGTGCTGGGATTTACAGGTGTGAGCCGTTGTTCCCAGCTGGTTTCTCCATGATTCTTGACTTTTAGGTCACTCCATAGAATGGAAGCAGATGCCCATCGTGAAGGCTGCAGTGAGCCAAGATTGCACCACTGCACTCCACCCTGAGCAAGAGAGGGAGACTGTCTCAAAAAAAGAAAGAAAAGAAACAGATGCCCATTGAAAAGAAATGAATTTTGCTGAAAGTAGCACAGTTTTCCCAGAGAAGGTAACATTTGAGCTGAGCCTTGAAAGTTGAGTAAAAGGTTGGTTGTCATGCTGAAAAATTTCATAGTAAGATGAGTTGAACACAGGGTCATTATGAGCAGCTGGCTGGCCCTCCCAGAAGGCTGGCAGCCCCTTTCAGGTGAACCTCCAGTCTGTTCTTTGTTCAGGCACTGGTAGGATCCTGCCCCAGCAGGGGCTAGGCCTGAGTCACGTGCAGGGCTGGGGCCTGGTCACAGCCTGGGGTTTGACCCATGAGAAAGACCCGTGAGAAAACATCCCAATCCCGCTCACTCCTGCCCACGCCAGGGCTAGCCACGTGGGGACAGCAGGATGGTGAAGAGCATGTTTGGGCCTGTGATGCTCTGTGGCGGCTGCTTGTTAGGAAATCACAAGTAGCTTTCTCAGACGACTGGCTTGAACACTGGAGCACTGAGGGGGGCACAGCTGGAAGGAATCAGAAATTACGGCTGAACACCAGTATTTTGGAGGCACAGAAACCAGGGGTGGAGGAACTTCCCTGAGGCCCCACACTTTAGGTGACAGCGCTGGTGTAGGCTCCCATAAAAATATTCTCTCAAGTCTCTTCCAACTCATAGGTTCTTGGAAACGTAAGGGGCAGAATTCATTCATTTTATGGCATTAATGACCACTCATCAATCAGTCATTCAATTATCCGAGCAATGATGTAATTACTGAGTCCTAATGATGCCTACAACTGGGCTTCCTACAGCCCTGCAGTGGTAGAAACAAAGGAACTAGAAATCATGGTGTTCACCCTGGAGCAACCTGTAATCTAGTTGCTTAGGAAAGAACCCTTTTGACACAATGAGAGTTACAAAAACAACGAATGCAGTTGACATTGGAATGGGCTGGAGCTCTGGGAGAAGGAATCCTTAGGGGAAGATGAAAGCTGAAAAAGGCTTGGAGACCATCAATAGAGAGAAAGGGAAAGGGCAGTATCTGGATGGAGAGCTCTGGGCAATATTATGGGAAAACTCAAGAGCGCCTTCCCATGAACAGACAGACAAACGTGTGCTCCCTCCTGAACTCACAGGCTCACTGGCTCAGCTCACAGCAGGGCTCGATTTCCAGGCTTTGTAGGTGATATGGTTCCTTCTCCATCCAGGATAGCTCCAGTGAATGAGGGACAGAGGCAAGATTCTAGCTCCATTCTGGCTTCGATGTGTCCTTCCTTGTTCTTGTAACTGGGCTCGTTTTCATTGGCCAACTAACCTCTATCCCTGCCAGGGGGACTACGTATGCTACCGAGTGCCCAGGCCCCCCACCTCCCACGTCCACATAGCCCTGAGCAAACCACTCAGATCTCTAAATGGCCAAGAGCAGCTTATGGTTCCATTCCAGATGGAGCAAAAGCACCGCTAAGAATGTGCAGATGCAGCCTGAGACCCCCACCATGCCAGCCCCTAGCCCTAAAGCAGGCTGGTACCTCACACTGCTTTCAGAATGTTCCAAGACACTGTGGGTGTGAGGTCTTCCAGGCCGGCACCAGCACCCACCAAGCTCGTCTTCAGAAAACAAATGGAGATAGAGAAAGCAGGGCTGGAAAGAGGCTAAGAAATTCCAGGACTGTCCTCACTAGCATATTCGAAATGAAGTAGAGCTTCAGGCAGCCATGTTAGGTATGATGTCCCTGTGAGAGTACATATTAACATGACAAAATTTGAGGAATGAACATAACATGGCCGTGCAGTGTCAAAGTCATGGTTCACTTGGGTGTCTCTGTGACAAAAGAGACAGAGTGTGACACCAGTATTCCCTGTTGGGTCCTGTGTCTACAGCAGAGAGCTTTGGGGCTGCCCTCTCTCACGGAGCAGGCTTTCTGCAAATGCTCAGGTGGGGCTAGATATATATTCGTAGAACCTTCCAGACCCATGCAACCCAAAAGGTGGTGGTCCCGGAAGAGCAGTGGTGTACGTCAGAAGCTAGGGGAACGTGTGACAAGGCAGACCCCTGGGCAGGCCTTCAGAGAGTCTGATTCAGCTGCTCTGGAAACACCGCTAAGGACTTGGCTTCTGCTGTGAGCCAAGAGGAAAGAAATCCCTCTCAGTCTAGAACTACCTTTTTCTGCCTCAACCACCTTTTTCCCGTCTTTTAAAAAGTTTCAAATTTCTCTGCATCTGTAGTGTTCATAAGTACTCTGTCATGCAACCTGGCTAGCTCAAGCCAGAGACGACCAGAAAAAACTCTATCCGTGTCTGTCAACTCGGCCACTTCCTTCCACCGTGGCCCCTCATTCCTGTATTTGGGTGGGAGCCAACACGGCCCCAGGCGCCGGCAGTGCTGACAGCTTGTATTCCCGGAGCTCCACACAGGAGCGTTCCACTCTACAGGGGAAGGGAATATTCAGTGCTCTCCACGCGCTGCGTATGTGTGCCAGGAAAGCCCTGAAAGTTTTGCTCACAGGGCTCGAAATGAAAGCAGCTGTTGATTCTGAGAGTGGCAGGTTTGACGACATTTGGAGTCCCCCTGTGTGAGAACAGAGAGACCCCCTCGTGCTTCCTCCCTGCTGTCTGAGGAAGGGGGAGGAGGCTGGGGGTGGGGAGGCCCAGCCTCGCAGGGTTGCGTCTCTCTGGGGCTCCCCAAGGGCGGCAGCGCCGGCCCTCTCAGTCTTGCCACCGTCGCCGTGCGCGTGTGCTGGGCCAGTAGGAGCCAGGCCCGATCCTGGCCACCGTGTGCACCGCCTCAGGCAGGCCCCAGGCCGGGCCCTCTCCCTGCCCCTCGGGGGGACCGTGGTATCGTGCTCCTTTGATATCTTAAAATCCAGACCCTCAGCGCCCGAGCCCGACGCAGATCCACGCCGCCCCTGAGAGCTCCCAGCCCCGGCCTCTCAGCGCGGGGTCTGGGGGCGGGTGCGGTTTGGGGGCAAGGGACCGCAAGTGGGGGCGGGCGGCGGCGTGTGAGCAGCTCGGATGGGAGATCACGCGCGATAACCCGGGCCCTGGATGGCAGCGCTCGACAGGAAACCTCGAGCTGGGGGCCGGCGGGGCGGGGCTGCTGCTCCAGTAACCGCACGAGCGCCGCGGCTGGCGGAGACCCGGCGCTGCGAGCCCACCCTGGCGGCACGGGGCGGAAGGGCCGGAGGTCCCTTCGAAGGCCCAGCCTCCTCTCGTCCTGCGGAGGGCGTCCTTCACGGGTGTGGTTTGTGACTTTGGGGCGGCGGTCCGGGCCGCCTGGGCTTTGGCGTGGTGGGAGAGCTGCCCAGCCCGCAGTGCACCCGGCGTGGCTTTGACCCGGGCGGGACCTGACCCCGAGCCGGACGCGGGGCGGCCAGGGCGGAGGAGTGGTGTGAGCGCGGCTCGGCAGGCTCAGGCTCGTCTCTTTAAAATCCCAGCGAAACGTTCATCTATAGGGTATCGGTGACGGTTTTCAAATCCAAGTGTCATTTCCTCTCCCAGCCTCCGAGAAGCTCGGTGCAGTGGGCAGTGGCTCGGCGGGGCGTCCTCCTGTGCCTTGCGCCCCGGGCAGTCGGCCTGCAGCGGGAGGGGCCAGGCGCGGTCACCAAGGGGCGGAGGTTTGGCTCTGGCTCCAGGAGCCCCTGGCAGAGGCGGCTTGGGCTAGCGAATGGATGCGCGGGTTTCTGCTGGGGAAGCTACAGGGGCCCCAGGGACTCTGAGGAGGCGCACTCCACAGGGGCCGCAGGACAGTTCCCAGAGGGAGGGCGACCAGCGAGGGCAGTAGGTGCCCTCCTGGCTCCCCTCCGTCCCTGGCCTGCCTTGCTTTCCCCAGGCACCCTGAGCTGCCGAGGCCCAGAGGGTCTCCAGGTTACAGTTGCAATAGGACTGACTCGGGGGATCAGGATCGGAAAACCCCGTTCATCTCACCTGGCTGCTGGTGAAAGCATCTCGTCCCCATTATTAGATAATAACAATAGTGATCATGTTATTTACTAGCAGTAGCTGGTGTTCTGTGTTCATATATAAGTGTAATCATATTCACCAAATACCATTATCGTGAAAGTTTATAGCTGACGTCCTTCCAAACCCTGGCAAGTTATCACCAGCAATGTACAGCGCCGGGGCGCAAAGGGCTTGGCTGGATGGGCAGACTCCGAGCCTCCACTCTGTACCCTTCAGAGTCTTGCTGCACAGGCCTCCTTTGATTTAGGGGTTTATGTTATTTGTTTTGGTTTTGGTTGTTCAGTATTATAAATATTATATACCATCATAGTTAGAGTTTCAAACACCACAAAAAGGTGTAAGGTGGAAAATAAGTAAAATTCACCTGGCCTCCCCCTCCCCTGGCTCCTCTGCAGAAGTAACCGCGGATGATATTTGTGTGTTTGCAGCCCTCCAGATAGACATATATTTTTAACCTGTTTTTTCTTGTGGTAAAATATATATAACATGAAATTTTTATTTTTAAATGTAATTCAGTGTCATGAAATGCATTCACAATATTGTATAATCATCACCACTATCCATTTCCAGAACATTTTCACCATCCCAAACAGAAACTCCATCCAGATGTATTTTTATGTATATGTACATATGCAGCCTACATGGTGTTTTTTTCATACACAAATATCTAGAGCTTGCCTTTTTTTTTTTTTTTTTTGCAGCAGGGTGTCACTCTGTTGTCCAGGCTGGAGGGATTGCAGGGCGAGATCACAGCCCTGCATCCTCTCGGGCTCGGGCGACCCTCTCCCCTAAACCTCCTGAGGAGCTGGGGCTGCAGGTGTATGCCACCACACCCAGCTTATTTTGTTATTGTTATTATTTGCAGAGACGGGTCTTGCTATGTCTTGAACTCCTGAGCTGAAGCAATCCTCCAGCGTCAGCCTCGCAAAGTACTAGGATTACTGGCATGAGCCACTGTGCCTGGCCGCCTTTTTAAAAGCCTATCTTGAAGATCTTTCATGGTAGCACATGAAGAACTATCTGTTGTGTTGTTAATTTTTCTTAATGGTTATATATGAATACATCAGAATTTATCAGGTTCCCACTTGATGGCCATTTACATTATTTTCTCTGTATCCTGTGAGAGTTTATCCTCAGAATAAATTCTCAGATAAATGGCAAAATCCTGCCTGGAATTTTCACATAAGGGGTTTGCTCAAAAGTAGGTTTTTTTGAAATGGTGCTAATTTTCAAGAGCAAAACTTGAGGGCAGTATGCTGTGTGAGAAAGAACAAAGACTCGGCGAGACCCGGCCTCTCGTCCCAGCTCTGACACACGAGCGGTGTGACTGCGGGAGAGTCCCTTCACCTCCCAGACCTTTAGTCTCTTTATCGGCAAAGTGGAGCAAATAAGATCTGCCCAGCTTACCTCACTCAATTGTTGTTAGGATCAAATGGAATAAAAAATATAAAAGAGTTTTGTAAACTGAAAGTGTGGAGCAAATGTTTGGCATGACCATGATTGTTACAGCGTCAGTCCCCAGAGTCAGCCAGAAAAAGCTACATGTCCAAGCTGGCATCAAGAGGTAAGAACAAGTGTCTTTCTCTCTATCTATGATACATATACACACACACACATTGCTTTCTATGTATATATGTACACATGCAGACATATGTTTGTATTCTGTTTATGTGTGTGTATATACACATATGTACACAAATGTGTGTGTGTGTATGTATAGCTTATACTCTGTGTGCCTGGCATATAGCTCTCTGCTAACGTGAGAGACTTGTCCACTGACCTTAGGGGGCTGTTGGTGGAATGAGTGGTGGGAACTGAAACATGCAACCTGCTTGCCAAAGGAGGTCACTTGCCTGTCATTGTTTACTCCCAGAGTGTGGCTGCGGGCATCGTCCCCTCCCTCGTGTTTCCTTAGCACCCTGTGCCCCTCTCTCGTGGGATGAGCTATTTCCTTGCCCACCTGTCCACTCAGCTGGGAGGCTACATCTGTGTCTGTCACCTCCACCCTCACTGCCCAGCTCAGTGGGTGGCATCTTCTCTTAGTAAGGATGGCCACCACGTGACTTCTCCTGAGGCGTCTCTCCTTGGCTCGTAGGTGGCCATTTCCCACTGTGTTTACATTGTCTTCACGGCATCTTCTCCTGGCACATATCTGTGTCCTAATCTCATCTTTTTTTTTTTTTTTTTGAGATGGAGTCTTGCTCTCTCAGTCAGGCTGGGGTGCAATGGCATGATCTCAGCTCACTGCAATCTCTGCCTCCCGGGTTCAAGTGATTCTCCTGCCTCAGCCTCCCAAGTACAGGTGCCTGCCACCATGCCTGGCTAATATTTTTGTATTTTTAGTAGAGATGGGGTTTTGCCAAGTTGACCAGGCTGGTCTCAAACTCCTGGCCTCAGGCGATCCGCCCACCTCCACCTCCCAAAGTGCTGAGATTACAAGAGTACGCCACTGCGCCTGGCTAAGATGGGGTTTTACCATGTTGGTCAGGTTGGTCTTGAACTCCTGACCTCAGGTGATCTACCTACCTCGGCCTCCCAAAGTGCTGGAATTACAGGTGTGAGCCACCTCGCCCAGCCTAATCTCATCTTCTTGTAAGGACATGAATCACATTGGATTAGGGCCCGTGCCAATGACCTCATTTTAACTTAGTGACCTCTTTCAAGACCTTTTCTCTAAATACAGTCACATTCTGAGGTGTTGGGAGTTTGGATTTCAACATAAGAATTTCAGGGACAAAATTCAGCCCATAACAGAAATTGAGGCTTAGTGATTATTGTGTGCTAATGGATGAAGAAGGAGCAAAAGAGTGGATGGGTTTCACCCCTTCAGGACAAACAACCACTTTCTGGGCGGTTTATGGGGCAAGAGCAGGAAGTGCTTGTTTTGGGGGCCCGGGGAGGAGAAGATAAGGATGACTACATTTGGCTGAATGCAGACAGGTAATGGAGGCTGGCAGCATAGCCTGGATTTTAGGGCTGATTTGAAGCCTGTCCTGAGGCTTGCCAGGGCATCTCCAGCTAGCCCAGGGGCCCAAGGCAACTGTGAACCTTGCCTTGGTCCAATCGGCTTTAATTTTTTATTTGAAGTGTTATTGCCATATTTAAAATAAAAAGATAATGTGTCCTTGTCGAAAGAGAAAATGCTGCAGCTGTTCTCCATCTCATTCAGAGTAAAAGCCACTGGCTGAGGAAGTTCTACCTGATACCCCCACCCGCTTGTTGCCCTCTCTGCTCGTCTCCTAGAACTTCCCCTCATTCATGCCACCCTGGTCACACCCCTCCTTGCAGTTCAGAGATGCCTGGCAAGGGTCCACCATCACAGCTGTTTCTCTGCCCAGAGTGCCCTTCCCCCACAGATCCACACAGCCGAAGCCGCCTCTGACCACCTGTGAAAAACAGGAGGCCTCTCTTTGTCACTTCATGCTTTCATTTCCTTGGCTAGCATTGAGACTGAGTGTGTCTTTTTATATGTTTGTAAGTAATTTGTTTTTCTTTCTCTGAGAATTGCCTATTTTTGTCTTTTGCTGACTTATCTCTTGGACCATTAGTCTTTTTAAAGTATTATTTTATTAATACTTTAAAATACATTTTTTAAAGTATCATTTTATTTATTCACTTATTTTTCAAGACAGGGTCTCACTCTATCAACCAGGCTGGAGTGCAGTGACACGGTCAGGGCCCACTGCAGTTTCACCCTCCTGAACTCAAGTGATCCTCCCATCTCAGCCTCCTGAGTAGCTGGGACTAAAGCGTGCACCATCATGCCCAGCTAATTGTTTATTTTTTTTTAGAGGCAGAGTCTTGCTATGTTGCCCAGGCTGGTCTCTAACTCCTGGGCTCAAGCAATCCTGCTAGCTTGGCCACCCCAAGTATTGAGATTACAGGCCTGAGCCACCGCACCCAGCCCATATTTCAAGCTATTATTGATTGAATTTCAAACCTGTAAAAAGCTTTAGGAATGAAGCTATTTATCTCAGAATTATTTACAATGATGAAAAGTTGGAAACAAATCACCACCAATGGGGAATGATTATGTAGATAGTGGAAAGCTTATTTGGAAACCATTAAAAATAGTATTTATTAATAGTAAAATGACAAAGTAACATAAAATATGAATATATGCAATAACCTGAATATTGGATTATAACATAATACTAAATGAAAAAAACAATTCTTCAGGGAGTATTTTTTTTTTTGAGACAGTCTCACTCTGTCACCCAGGCTAGAGTGCAATGATGCAATCTTGGCTCACTGCAACCTCCACCTCCCAACTTCAAGCAATTCTCCTGCCTCTGTCTCCCAAGTAGCTGGGATTACAGGCATGCACCACCACACCCAGCTAATTTTTGTATTTTTAGTAGAGACCGGGTTTCACCATGTTGGCCAGGCTGGTCTCGAACTCCTGACCTCAGATGATCCGCCTGCCTCAGCCTCCCAAAGTGCTTGGATCACAGGCATGAACCACCGTGCCCAGCGGGGAATGTGTTTATGTAAAATGATTGTAATTTATAGATAACAAAGATTCTGGATGGCCATCTGCCATCGTATTAATAATGGCTGTGTTTGCAAGTGGTATTATGGGCAATTTTGATTTTTTGCTGACTTTTCTGCACTTTTATATTAAGTTGACTTACTTGAAAAAGAAAAATGATCACAAGGGTCAGGCGTGGT
Organism: Cheracebus regulus; assembly: GCA_963574635.1. Taxonomy (NCBI): domain Eukaryota; kingdom Metazoa; phylum Chordata; class Mammalia; order Primates; family Pitheciidae; genus Cheracebus; species Cheracebus regulus. The sequence goes on along the minus strand of CAUYQU010026745.1, from coordinate 104,198 downwards.
GGCTCACGCCTGTAATCCCAGCACTTTGGGAGGCCGGGGCAGGTGGATTACCTGAGGTCAGGAGTTTGAGACCAGCCTGGCCAACATGGTGAAACCCCATCTCTACAAAAAATACAAAAAACAGCTAGGCATGGTGGCGGGTGCCTGTAATCCCAGCTACTTGGGAGACTGAGGCAGGAGAATTGCTTGAACCCGGGAGGCAGAGGTTGCAGTGAATAAGCCAAGATCACGCCATTGTACTCCAGCCTGAGCAACAGAGCGAAATTCTGTCTCAAAAAAAAAAAAAAGGAAAGGAAAGAGAATCACAAAGTATTGCTCAAAACATAACAACTTTAATGGAAATAAAAATACAAGAAGGAAAACATTTGCTCGTATCGTTGCTACCCCTAAGAAACCACACGGCCCTGTTCTTCCCTCTTCCACTGGAACCCTTGTCTATGGGAATACATAATTTGTAGGTAGTTTTGAACAAACTATCCAGTTTTACAATGAAACATGAATATTTGAAATCCAACACTGAGGAGATAATTGAGGCTGTGGCAATTTTTATTTATTTATTTATTTATGAGATGGAATCTCACTCTGTCACCCAGGCTGGAGTGCAGTGGTGCAATCTCAGCTCACTGCAACCACCGCCTCCTGGATTCAAGTGATTCTCTTGCCTCAGCCTCTCAAGTAGCTCGGATTGTAGGTGCCTGCCACCATACTAGGCAAACTTTTTTCAATTTTTAGTAGAGATGGATTTCACCATGTTGGCCACGCTGGTAGCAAATTAAAGAGAGTAGTAAAACATTAATATGGTGCCACTAAATTAGCTGGAGTTGTTCTGTAGGTCAGGGTGATTGAGGTATCTCCAGCGGGTCATTGCTGTGAGCACTGGGCAGTGTGATTCCTGGCCTCACATTTGATAGCAAGTCCTCTATATTTCTCAACCCCCCAGGCCTGGCAGCCGTCAAAAAAAAGAAAGCTAATTGTAGAGTCAAGAATATCACCTGCTCTAATGATTCAATCCTTGGAGAAGGAAGGACTTCACAGCCTGGTGGGGACCCCTCTCCCCCGCTCTGAGGATCAGCAAGTCATTCAAGGGCAGTACCAAGTGGTGGTTAAGACCTGGACTGTGGATCCAGACAGGCCTGGGTTCAACCGTGGCTCTAGTTGTTAGGCATGTTATTAACCTCTCTGAGCCTCAGTTTCCCTAGCTGTGAAATCAGAGTCACTATGAGGACTGAATGAGAAAACTCATACATGTGGTTCCTGGCTCAGAATAAATCTTTAACCAGTGGTTATAACTATTACCCTGTGTGTCTACCCTATACCTTTTCTGATGCAGTGAAAGTTAGTTATCAATGAAAGGGAGCAGCCTGCTGAGGGGGTGGTCTGGGTGCCTCGATGCTGTGGTCAGTGAGTTGGCATCACACCCAGCACCCTGCCCAGCACAAGCACCCCCCTCCCCGGAGCTGCTGCCGCTGCCTTCCTAAGAAGAGTGACTTCCTGTTTTCTAAGTTCTTACCCTGCAGTGTCATCACTGAGCCTGAGCCTGGGGTGGAGCTGGGCAGCAGCAGGACTCGGGGCTCAAGGCTGGGGGCTCAGAGGAAGGAAGGTTGGGAGTAGGAAGCTGGCCACTCCTACCTGGATCATGAGCTACTGTGATTGATATTGATTCCATTAGTGCCCACCAACTGAGTGCTTACCAGGTACCAAGCCCTTCCCATTTGAGTGTCACACATCCTGGGAGGTCACTGTGATTACGCAATGATCACACAGTAGCAAAGCCAGGACTTGGATGGCGGTTGTCTGCCTTCGTAGGATTTATTCTAACCTGCTGTGCTTCCTATTAAAGTGGAAACAAGCTGGAAGGGGCTGAGGTTTGAAAGCCTGCCCTATAGAAATTGGAGGATCTGTGTGATTTGTGCTTCCAAAGGCAGAACTAGGTTAAAAGTTTGTTTACTCTGAAAATTAAAGCTCTCCACCAGTGGTTGGAAGCTTCCTGTCACCCAAGATATTCAAGCAGAAGCCAGAAGTGCCTACCAAAGAGGAAATTCCTGAAGAGCTGAGCAGCTCTCTATATGAGAGGAATCCCAGAGGCACTGGGGCAAAGTAGAGAGAGAAGGGACTTTGCATCAGATGCACTCAGAAAATTTCTAGCTGTGTGACCTGTCGGAGCCGCAATTTCATTATCTGCAAAATAGAATTGATAATAATTCTACCCGTGTTGTGCAAGGTTGTTCTGAGGATTAAGCCAGATCATGCTCGTGCAAAGAGTTCTCTAAACTGTGTGTTTTGTGTATGTGTCACGTCGTTATTGTTTTTTGATATGAGGAGTTCTCAGAAAGTCTGCACACTACTGAGCTCCTACTGTGTGCCAGGCACTTTGTACATATCCATTATCTGTCTTTATCTTCACACACCCCTGAAGAGTGGGTATCCCTATCCTATGCTGGGGAACCTGGCCAGGATCTGTCCCCAACCCTGGCATGATGGGGCAGGAGGTGGGAGGGCTGTCCCCTGCTGCCACTGCCTGTACCTACGGAACCTCTCAGCACGAGCCACTGTGCGTGGCCCCCCGCACACTTTACCTCATTGCTCTGCACCCATGAAGTCAGTCTTGTCAAAGCCCTTTTGCAGATAGGAGAACTGAAGCTCAGAGAGGTTAAGAAAGCTGTTCCAAACCAAGCCAATAAGGGGGCAGATTCCACATTTGAGTCTTTGAGTCTTTCTGACTTGAAGCCTTGTGTTCTTTGCTCTTCTCTAACCCTATGATGTGCTGGTGGGGAGGGGAAACAGGCAAGTGAAACTGTAAGGCACGATCTGTGCCTGCCAGAGCCCCTGGTGGGGGAGGACTCGAAGTGAACATTTATAAGCTGCTGTGATTAAGTGTCAAAACTGGACAAAATGTCAACGGCTGTGAATTCAGAGATAGGTGGAAACTCTGGGTCCTGTGCCCACAGGTCAGGTGCATCGAAGGCAGAAGGCTAGGAGAAGTACCTGGAGCCAGGAGACCCAGGAATTCCCTTCCAGCTTTGCCACTAACCAGCTTTGCCACCTTCACCAAGGTGTCCTTGGGCCCAATAATAGCCTCCTGTGAATTGGGCCCAATAATAGCCTCCTGTTCGTCTCCTGGCACTCATAAGCATCAAACTCCATCAGACACAGGAAGTCACTTTAAAAGCAGAAACTGAGTTGGGTGTGAGGGAGTCCAGCAACAGGATTTGCTGGAGAAAGAGGATGGCTGGAGGGGAACAGGGCGCCAGCGTGCATTTGCAGCCTTAGGATATGGCAGGACCAGGTTGATTAAGGCCTGATTCCTGTTAGCAGAAGTTCACAGTCTGGCCCAGAAACAGACAGACAAACAACACAATTCAAATAAATCTCACCCAGAGAAACCAAATTCTGTAAGGACAGGTGTGCCTCCCCCAGGGTGCCCTCTGGGGACCCAGAATCTTCCTGTTAATGGTCAGTTCCATGAGACTTCCTGAACTCGGCTTTTATGGAGATGACAAAAGGCTACATAGGGATAGCGAGGCTCACTAATTAGACTCATAACACTTAGATACAATGATCCATATGCTCAGATACTCTGTGATCATCTCTGGCTGCCCCCGAGCCTCCTCTGGGTGTCTCACTTGGCCTATTCCTGGTATCCTGCTACAGGGCAGGCAGGCTCCAGCTTACTGTGCATGGGCTTACAGTAGAAATCATGGCAATGACAATAGGTAGCATGATGGAACACGTACTCTTATGGGTCCTTCACCCCATAATAATTATGTTATTTGATTCTAACCTCATAAGAAGTATCGTATTTGGCCAGGCATGATGGCTCACATCTGTAATCCCAGCACTTTGGGAGGCCGAGGCGGGTGGATCACTTATGATCAGGAGTTCAAGACCAGCCTGGCCAACATGGCAAAACCCCATCTCTACTAAAAATACAAAAATTAGCTGGACATGGTGGTGGATGCCTGTAATCTCAACTACTCAGGAGGCTGAGGCAGGAGAATCACTTGAACCCAGGAGGCAGAGGTTGCAGTGAGCTGAGATTACACCAGTGCACTCTGCCTGGGCGACAGAAAAAAAGAAAAAAAGTATCATATTTAATACTCACCTCCATCTAATGAGACAGATAGTATTGTTACCCCCATTTTACAGATGAGAAAACCAAGGCTTAGAGAAGTTCCACCACACAGTTCAGACGTACAGTGTGTAAAAAGGATCAAAGCTTTAACTTTGTTTCTTCTATCTGTTTGACAGAAATTTATATTTACATTTATTGTAGACCACAGCTGTATCTTTACGGAAGGTCGGGCTTCCCTCTCACATGCTCTGGCCCCTGTAATGATTTAGCTCTGAATCTCAATCCATTCATGGCCACGCAATGGAGTCCCCATGCCCAGGTTCCACCCCAGGCCACTTAAGCCAGAGCCTCAGAGCAGAGGGCAGTGGATTGAGAGTCTGTGTGAGAACCCTCTGTCAGTCTCTGGGGCTCCTTTCAAATGCTGAGGTTCTCCTGGGTGCTGTGAATCTGGGGCAGGGATCAGGAAGATGAAATAAAACAGCTTCCCCACTTGCACAGGAAAGTGGCTACCATGTAATGCCCTGAAACCTCCTAGGAAGCAGCTGTTGGTCCCTTTGGGATGGAATTGGTAGAAATATGAAGAAGGTGCAGGAGTGGGCAGAGGGAAGAAGCCAGGACCAAGGAGAGAGTGGCAATCAATGCAGTGCCTTTGAGCTGGCATCCTGCAAAACTGTCTGCTGTCCAGGAAGCCCCTACACCTTATGTGTGGCCTCCAGAGCTAAGCCTTAAGCCCTGTGAGGGTAGGGACTCAGAATACTCGACCCAAATATCAGACATCATTTTCTTTTGATTCTCATCATAACCCTTAAGGTAGATATGGTTACCCTCCATTTTATAGATGAAGAAACTGAGGCCCAGAGAGGGAAGTCAGTTGTCCAAGACCACACAGCTAGTAAGTGGCAGGGGAAGAACTCAAACCCACCTGCACCCAATCCAGAGTTCGTTCCATTTCAATAGTTCCGGGCACAGAGCAGATGCCCGATGAATAGTTAATCAATTGCATAACTGAATCAGGTCCTGCATCCCTGCATGGAGCTTTCTGGGCCATGATTGTCTTCCTCAGGTCCATCTCTCCCAGCACAGGCACAGTGGGACTGAGGAGAGGGAGGGTCCTACATAGGGAATTATGTTGGGGTCAGTATCCTCTTCTCCCAACCACACGCAGCACACTTGTCATCAGTCATAACACTATGCCGAAGGAAGGAAGGAAGAAGGGAGGGAGGGAAAGAGGGAAGTTCAGGGTGGTGCCCAATCCCCCTGCCCTGGTACTGTGCTGAGTCTGCACAACACACATCCCCCTGCCCTGGTCCTGTGCTGAGTCTGCACAACACAAAGAAGTATTTCTTATTTGTGGTAAATTTACTGCCCAGTAATTTTTCTGTTCTAATTTTCTGTGACAAGCAGCTGAGTGATTTTCTCCTGGCTTTTTTTCTGTGTCTCAACCAGTCCCATAAATTACCACTGTTAGCTCCTCTGCAGTCCTAACAGCAAAAAGTCACCCCAGCTTTGGTAGCCTTCATGGGGGCTGGCTTGTCCCCCAGAGGCCTTTAGATCCTCCCTAGGTCAGTGAGGGCTGCCAGCACTGCCTTGGGGCCAGAAGGCAGGCACACCTGGGCTGGACCCAGCATCTTCCCATCGCTGAAGCCCAGCCCTGAAAAATTGCGTGATATCGAGTGACTGTGCCGGGCACTCTGATACCGGGGCTGGAGGAAGAGACAACAGCGAAAATGCAGCCATTGGTCTCGGTGCTTACAGCCTGGATGGAGGGCATCTGAGTCCTCATAAGTTACGTTTGTAGAGTGCTTTGAGGGATACAGGCTCTTGGACTGACATCCTCTCATGTTTTCCTCCGGGGCTCAGGTGGTGGGACAGTCTGATTTCAACAGGTGTTGAGCGGAGGGGTAGAGCGCAGACCTGGAAGAGGATCTGGCTCAAAAGGCAAGGGGGTAGAAGAATTGGATGTGTTCAAGGAGGAATGGGGTGTAAAAGACAGGAGCAGGAGAGACAGGGTGGCACCAAGGTGTGGTCTTCTCAGGCCTGGACTGGTGACGGCAGAGCCTAACACGCTGGACAAGGAGTCTGGGCTCTTGTCCGGGCGGCTGGGTTACCAGTGGTCTCTTGTCAGGGTCTGTGGGAAGTTTGCAGAGATCAGCTGCCTGGGGGCAAGAGGGGTCCTGAATTAGGGTTGAAGTCAAAAGCTCGGGGACAGAGGGATTCAGGGTGCGGGTGCTGGGGCTGCCTTTGAATCATCTGCTTCCATGACTCGGGGAAGCCAAAACGTTGCTGGCTTGGAGGGGTAGGCAGGTCTGGCCCAGGGGCAGAAAGGGGACAAGAACTGCCAGGGATCAGTCCTGCGCCGCCTCTCACTTGTACCTCCGTGTCCGAGTGTGGGTCGCAGGAGGATCTGACAAAGATCACATTTAAGGCAATGTCTGAAGAAATGTTAGTTTTCACCCTGTTCAACAGGAGAGGCGGCTGACAGAGGGTACATCACCTGCCCCAAATCACACAGCTAGCAAGAATGACAGCACTCCCACATACGGCCTCCACTCCCTCTGCCCTAATCTTCGTCCGAAGGCCACCAGAGGGCGCCCCAGTCTCGGGAGACAGACACTGGAGGGGCTGGCCTGGGACCTCTGCTCTAGTTACCAGGCAGGGGTGGAGTGAGATGGATGCCACGCCCTGTTTTACAGGTTGAGTAGCTGCACGTTTACCTAGTAGGACCTATGGTTTAGACTAAAATCCGAGTCTCCTCATTCACAGGGCAGAGATGTTTCAAATAAAAACTCTTTTCTTTTTTCTTTTTGAGACGGAGTCTCACTCTGTCACCAGGCTGGAGTGCAGTGATGCGACCTTGGCTCACTGCAACCTCCCCCTCCCAGGCTCCAGCAATTCTCCTGACTTAGCTTCCAGAGTGGCTGGGATTACAGGCGCCCGCCACCACACCTGGCTAATTTTTGTATTTTTAGTAGAGATGGGGTTTCACCATGTTGGCCAGGCTGGACTGGAAGTCCTGACCTCACGTGATCCACCTGCCTTGGCCTCCCAAAATGCTGGGATTATAGCGATGAGCCGCCTCGCCCAGCCTAAAAATGCAGACTTTTATTTAACCAGAGTGTTTACTGTACCTTGCTTTCTCCAGCCCATTGTACTCCAATGGCAGAGCCAACTACACATGCATTACTACAGCCTGACAAAGGTTAATATGGCACTAGGAGTTCGGGACCCCTTGGAAGTTTGCAGTGGGAGAGGCTAACACAGAAGGGACCTTTGAGCTGCAGTTTGTAGGATGCATCAAATGTCACTGAACAGTAGGGTTTCAGGGAGAGAAATGCAGGGAATATGAAGAGGGAACAGTGTGTGCAAGGCAAATAGTCCTTAAGAGCAAGGCGTGTCCCGGGAATGGAGCGTGTGTAGTGGGAGGATGGGAGACCAGAAGGCAGAGGCCATGGAGCTGGGACTGGGGGGCAGGGAGCTGCCCGCCTAGGTGGGGAGGGGCACCAAAGGTACCTCTGTGTGTTGCCCTTGAGACCCACGGGCACAGGGAAGAGGAGCTGAGCACCAGACCCCACTGTCCTGGCTGGGAGAGTGCCTGGCACTGAGGAGGCAGGAAGTGGGGGAGAGTTAACCCAGATTCTCCTGTCCTAGTGCTGTTAGATATTGAAATGGTCTCATTTGACCATCATTTGACGTGTTGTCTCCCCGTGGGTAGGCCTCAGAGCCACACACCTCAGGCCAGGAGTTCCGTTCATCCAGACGCGAACATCTTCCCGAGGCTTCCAGAGTTCTTGGTTCACACAGGGGCTAACATGGCTGGGCTTCCATGTCCCGGAGGCAGGAGCTCTGTGCACAGAGGACAGCCCCACCTTCCCACCTCGTTCCACCCCTCCCATTGCCCCAGGTTCTTTGGCCCCACAGCGGCCACATCTGCCATTAGTGCCAATGGCTTTTCCAGGAGCTGGTTGAGGTGGGAGGGAGGGAGGGGGTGGTGATCAGGCTGAGGCATGGGGATTGGATCTGGTCTCTGTGTCATAGTTTCTTTGGCCACAGTCAGTCCTAGTGTCACGCTGGGGTGATGGGGTTGTGTTCTGGTAACCCTGGGTCTTACTGACTGGCTCTATCTCTTGGCACAGAGGCACAGAGCTTCGGCCTGCTGGATCCCAAACTCTGCTACCTGCTGGATGGAATCCTCTTCATCTATGGTGTCATTGTTACTGCCCTGTTCCTGAGAGTGAAGGTGGGTACCACCGGGCTTTGGGAGGAGGGCACGGGGTCCCCCACTTGATGGATATTCAGAGGGTCCTTGGTCTTGGAGAGTTTCAAGCTTGGGTGGTGCCTGGAGCTTGGTATCCAGGAGCAAAGCAGGAACCAGCCAAGTGTGGGCTGAGGAGGAGGTGGGGGTGCCTGGCTGAGACGAACAGGGTGGGAGGGAGAGCCTGGTGCTAGGTGTCTCCATCATGAGCCGTACAAATGTGCGCACGTCAGAGTGTCTCAGAGAAGGCGATACTGCTGGAGACAAAGGGGCTTCCACTCAGGCAGAGATCCTGCTGTCCAAGTATGAATGAAGGCCATGCTAGCCTTTCTCTTGCAAAGGCTCTTTCCTCATCTGTACTGGGGAGAGTGGGCCAGAGCGTGGGTTTTCACCTGGTGCCTTGCAGACCCTGGATTTCTTGGTGGGGCTGGTCATGGTGTGGGCAGAGGGTGGAAGAATTTAGGAGTAAAGGAGAGGATCCAGTCCCAGTCGTCACTTCGGTGCTCCCCAACGCATTTCTTGCTTATTTTTTGTCATAAGATTTTATTTGAAACCAAATCTTACTTAAGTTTGAAAACGCTGCCCTAGGTGATTTCTAAGGTTGTTTCCAATGCTCTGGATCTGTAAGACCTTGCAGTTTCTCCTGGCTGAAGCGGCATGAACTGAAGCAAGAGTGAGGCTGTGTCGGCTTCCAGCAGATGCCCAGGACGCTAAGCGAGCCCGAGCTTTCCTGGGCACCGGCGCAGCCGGGCGATGGCAGAGGGCTGGGCGAGTGATGCACGTACAGCATCCTGCCCCAGGGGTCAAGATAGGAGGCCGACCTTGAGCAGCCACCATCCATCCTGATTGTCCTCAGAGTTCCCGGACCCTAGAGAGTACTCCATGTCCGCAAGGGGCGCAGACCAAAAACCTTACACCTCCGCGCACGCGCGAGGGCGCTAGCCCGGGAAGAATAAACTCCAGCGGGTCCTGGGCCAGCGTGCTGGATGCACATGTCACAGGCGGGAGGAGAAAGGACAGTTGGGCTCAGAAAAAGGGGCTGCCACGCCCCGGCCCCTGCAAGGGCTCAGCCCCAGGAAGCAGGGCACGCATTGTTAGTTGCCAAGGAGCGGAGTAGGGCTGTCCCTCGGGTCGCCGCGCGCCTTCGCGGAGCAGTAAGGCGCTTTGCTCTCTGTGTTGCAGTTCAGCAGGAGCGCGGACGCCCCCGTGTACCAGCAGGGCCAGAACCAGCTCTATAACGTAAGTCAGCCTCGCCGCAGACCCTCCCAGAAAGGAAGGGCAGTCCTCTTCTCGGACCTAGGGAACACGCCCGCCAGAGTCCCGGGTTTAGGTCTGGTCCCCAGCTATCACCTTGACCCGACTGCAAGGTGACAGCTGTTTAACCTCAGTTTTCTAAACCATAAAACAGGGGTAGTAATTGTACCTGTCTCGAAGGGCGCCATAAGGATAACATGCTTTTGTAGCTTGATGCATGGAACGAGCTTAGTATAGTGCCTGCCACTAGTGAGCCTCCAAGCCATCAGCAATTTGCAAAAGCTAGAGGGGGTGGAGAAGGAATGTGTTAGAATCTTCCCAGCGGCGGGAAAGCGATGTTGCACTCCCTGTGTAGTGGGACTGTGGTGGAATTCACCACCACCTCTGAGCCCCAGCTTCTCTACTTGCTCACCGGAATGCTGTTCCTTATCCTGTTGGACCGGTCAGCATATAGTACTTGGTGACCTTGGGGATCCCACCCACCATCATGGTAGTGCATGTTCTCTGAGATGTGACGATGGTCTCCGGTTGGACCTGTTACCACCCCCTCGCCAGCCCCAGCCCCTCTTTTTGTGAGCCACCCCAGATAGGGAAACCACACTCCCCAGTCCATCTGGCCCCATCCTTCTGAGGTTCCTCTGTCCTGTGTCTGACACTTTCTTGTCTGTTTTAGGAGCTCAATCTAGGAAGAAGAGAGGAGTACGATGTTTTGGACAAGAGACGGGGCCGGGACCCTGAGATGGGGGGGAAGCAGGTAAGGGTTCCTCTATCTTCCTGTGCGTTCCTGCATGTGTGGTAGGGCTCAGTCCAGGCTGCAGGAGAGGACTTCTCAGCCCCAGCTCACTCTGCAGCCAGGCTTGACCCTCAAAGTGTGGGCCCGGGACAGGAGGCGAGATGGAGACCCACCTGCTGCCACATCCTCTTCCTTCCTCCTTGGCTCCATTCTGCATCTCAAGGGGCCTCACCCCTGGACGTGGCACCCCCCTCTCATGTCTAAGCTCCACCCACTCCTTGGCCATCCTGAGATGCACACTTGCTGGCACCATCTGCCCCAGGAGGACAGACCTGGTGAAGAGGTACACACAGGAAGGGTGCAAGACTACTGGACGAGTCCTGGGCACCCCTCTGGAGTATGGTTGGAGTATGGTCCCTGGGGGCTCTGATCTCTTGGCTTTGTAGACTCTGTACCCTGTGGATAGGGGAGCAGCTGGATGAGACCACAGTAGGGTCCTCTTCGTTTTTTCCACTTCATTCTGATTTCCTTGCTTCCTTCCTTCCTTCCCTCCTTCCTTCCTTCCTTCCTTCCTCCCTCCCTCCCTCCCTTCCTCCCTTTCTCTTTCTCTATTTATTGTATATTGACAAATTGTAGATCTATATATTTATTGTTATGATTTTTGAATATGTGAAATGATTAAGCTAATTAACATATTTATAACTTCAAATATTTAACTTTTTTTGTGATGAGAACATTAGCCATTTACTCTTAGAGATATCAAAATGTATAGTACTCAAGTATTAGCTATATTCAGCATGCCATGCTATTGATCTAAAAATAAATTTACTCTTCCTATTTAGTTGAGGCTTTGTATCCTGTGACTATCATCTCCCCATCCCCCCACTCCCCCCACTCCCCCCACTCTGCAGCCTCTGGTAAACATGCTACTTATCCATGCTTCTGTGAGTTACACTGTTTTACATTCCACATACAGGTGAGAACATGCAGCATTTGGCTTTCTGTGCCTGGCTTATTTCACTTTGCGTAATGGTCTCCGTTCCATTCATGTTAGAGCAAATGACAGAATTTCTTCCTTTTTAAAAGCTGAATAGTACTGCATTGTGCGTGTGTGTTCCACAGTCCTCTTTATCTTAGGTTGATTCCATAACTTGGTTATTGTTAAAACTGCTGCAGTCAACATGCGAGTATAGACATCTCTTCAACAAACAGACTTCAAATCTTTTGGGTAAATACCCAGAAGTGGGATTGTTGGGTCATGGTAGTTCTATTTTTAGTGTTTTGAGGAGCCTCAATACAGTTTTTTATGATGCTGGTATTCATTTACATTCCCACCCCCAGTGTGCTACGGTTTCCTTTTCTCTCCATCCTTGCCAACAATTGTCTTTTGTCTTTTTGGTAATAGCCGTCCTAACAGGTGTGAGGTGATCTCATTGTGGTTTTACTTTTTTTTTTTTTTTTTTGAGACAGAATTTCACTCTCATTTCCCAGGCTGGAGTGCAGTGGTGTAATCTCGGCTCACTGCAACCTCCACTTCCCGGGTTCAAGGGATTCTCCTGTCTCAGCCTCCCGAGTAGCTGGGATTACAGGCATGCGCCACCACGCCCGACCAATTTTGTATTTTTAGTAGAGATGATGTTTCTCCATGTTGGTCAGGCTGGTCTCGAACTCCTGACCTCAGATGATCTGCCTGCCTCTGCTTCCCAAAGTGCTGGTGTGAGCCACCAGGCTGGCAAGTGGTTTTACGTTTTATCTCCCTAACAGTCAGTGAGATTAAGCATTTTTTCATGTATCCCTTAGCCATTTATGTCTTCTTTTGAGAAATGTCTATTCACCTGTGATTTATTATAGAAGTTTTACAGTTTCAGGTCTTGTGTTTAAGTCTGTAATCCATTTTGAGTTGGGTTTTGTATATGATGTGAGATAAGGTCCAATTTCATTCTTCTGCATGTGGACATCCAGTGTTTCCAACACCCTTTATTGAAGAGACCACTCCCTTTCCATTGCATATTCTTGGCACTTTCTGCTGATTGCTCGGCTGGGACCTGTGGTACTATATTGAATAGAAGCAGTGAGCGTGGGCATCTCTGTCTTGCTTTGGATCTTAGAAGAAAGGGAGGAAAGGCTTCAGCTTTTGCCTGCTGAGTGTGGTGCTAACTGTGGATTGCTCAGATATGGACTTTAGTGTGTAGAGGCACATTCCTTCTATACCCAATTTGTTGAGTTTTTAGTGTGAAATGATGTTAACTTTTGTCAAATGCTTTTCCTGCATCTAGTGAAATGATCATGATGTTTTTTCTTCATTCTGTTAATGCGGTGTATCATGTTTATTGATTTCATTTGCTGAACCATCCTTGCATCCCAGAGATAAATCCCACTTGATCACAGTGAATGATTTAATGTGTTGTTAAATTTGGCTTGTTAGGGTCCTCTTAAGAGCAGGGCTCAGGACAAAGGCCAGGGCTGTCCTGCTGTAAGGGCAGTGCTGCCTGATGCTGCCAGTGGTCACGCCTGTCCATCCGTCCCTTGTCCAGGCTGAGCCCTTGCTGGTTGTGCTGTTGCTAGAGTGAATGGGCAGTAGAGAGGCTGTTGATTTCTTTGATCACTTCTCATCCCCACCGACCAAGTTTATCTTGCCTCCTCTCTTCTTGTCTGGACTAGGAGGGTGTGGGGAGGAACTCACTAGCAGTGGCTGGCCCTGCTCCAAATGATGGTATGCGGCACCTTTTGTCTTCAGCCAAAAGTCCCACTTGCCAGCTTGTGATGTCTATGGGGGTCTGTGTCTGCAAGGGATGGATAATCTACAGGCATCCCCATGACCTGCCTTGGGCAACGCTGGGGTTGGGTGTGCCCCTCTGGGAGAGGGAATTGTATATCCAATTGCAGGTAACCACGTATGAGCCAGGTAGTGCCATCGGGGCCCCAACAGTGGCCCAGGCAAGGCTAGGGTAGCACAAGGAGGAGAGAGAAGGACAGCAGAGCCCCAGGGAGTTGTGGTCGGTGAGGGAGGGTAGGATGGGGCTTGCTGTACTTTCATGGCTTGGGTTTGTGTTTCTCTCCCTCTAACGTCTTCCCTTTTTCTTTTCTAGCAGAGAAGGAAGAACCCTCAGGAAGGCCTGTACAATGTAAGTAGAGGAGATGTCACATTTGACCTTGGAAAGTTGGAGGAAGGGCTGGAGGAGGGCTCTGGAGGAAGGCACTCTGCACTCCGTGGTCTTTGTCTGTCCAGACCGTCCCTTCCTGGGGGGAGTAATGTCTCACTTTCCTGCTGCCTGCAGCAGCACCTGCTTCTAGAAAGGTTCCTTAGCTAAAAAGTGCCCAGTGATCTCCCTCCCCAGCCCCTCCTGCTGGAGTTCCCAGGTCAATCAGCCTGGAGCGTAGGAGGACATGGCAAGGTCACGCTGGGCAAGGACGAGGGGTTGGTCCCTTGGAGGGTCTCCTCTCCTGGGTGCTGAAGTCTTCTGAGTGTCCCTGCTTATTGGAAGGTCAACCTCACCCTCCTGGGTGTGACCCTGATCGTTGACCTGGGTTGGCTTGCCGGGGACCCTTGCAGCCTCCCGTGAGGAGGGAAGGTTGATCCGCAGCCGGTGGGTTTGGCTGTGTAGAGACAACTTGCTCAGATAAATGATGTTGGGGCTCCAGGTGAGCCCTTGTTTTGTCCAGTCTCCGTGTCTTTGTCTAGAACTCCACATCTATCTTTCCGAGCCTAACCCGAGCTCCTCAGCTCAGTGCAGAGGGCTGGCAGCTCAGAGACTGCAAAGGGCTGAGGACGAGGTGTGTGGGCTGGAGCTGGTTGTGGGCAGAGAAGTTTGTGTGCATAAGGTTTGGAGCCTTGATTGTGGGAGTCCTCCCTCCCCGCCACTGCTGCCAACTTGGGGATCAAGAAGCTTCCTCTTTTAGGGGAGCCTGCTGCTTTCTGCATTCATTGGTGAAAATCGGTGTTCCATGCCCTCTTCTTCCTCAGGCACTGCAGAAAGATAAGATGGCGGAGGCCTACAGTGAGATCGGGATGAAAGGCGAGGTGAGTGCTGCTGTTTCTTAATTCCAGGGGAGTGCCTCATGGTCCTCCAGACACTCCTGCTGCAGGTCTCCTTCCCCACCCACTTCTCATCCCAGCCACAAATGCCCAAGTGGTGGCCATCAGAGGTGAAGGCGAACCTGGCTGTCACCCAGTCAGAACGTAAGAAACCAAGGAAGAGCTGAGGCTCTTTGAGGATTGAAAACCCAATCAAGATTCTGTGACAGCCTAAGCTTTGCAGAAGCAGGTCTGTTTTAATAACAGGAAGCTCCGAGTGCTTACTATGTGCTTCCGGGTGCGGTGCTCAGGACCACGGGTCCCAGGGCACCATGAAAACGTGGGACCCCTTCTTCACCAACAATTAAGAATTTCAAAATGGCGAGAGAGAAGCGTTGATCCCTTCCAAGCAGGAGTTCTCTGTAGTTTTAATTCCCACGGTAACCCAATGAGAAACATGTGCCGTGTGAGGCACAAGGAGGTGAAGTGACTTACCCAAGGTCTTACAGCTAGTAAACAGGGCAGTGTGCCAGAGCTCGTAACTGCTCAAAACAGCTGGTTGTCAGTTAGCAGAAGTGACTAGCTAAGAACTGTAAGAGCTGAAGGGAGTCCATTTATCCAAGCAGTGGGCAACATAGGTCCCGCGGGCCCTAGACCTTAGGAATCTGCTGGCTGTGAGGATCTGAGTGGGGTGGAGCAAACCCGAGCCCCGCCATGGCCAGGCCTCACTTTACGCAGCAGAGATGAGGGTCTGACCAGGGGCCTGAGGACCCTTCTCCCCCAGGGGCAGGGGTGCTGCGGGAGACAGTTATCTCTGACTTCCTGGGTACCTCGGGAGAGGCCCTGGAGCAGAAATGCCACTACCGACTGCCTGACTTTCTCATCCTTTTCTCATTTCACTCCCAAAGAACCAGCGCCGGAGGGGCAAGGGGCACGATGGCCTTTACCAGGTAGGAGCTGCCGGCGTCCCTTCCGGGGAAGGGGCACCATGATCAAGGCCCCCACACTGCCTGCTGGTGGCACCAGCTCTTGCCAACAGCTGGGCAGGGCAGGCCCAGGGCACCCATTCAGGCCAGCGGGTGGCAATGCCACTGCCAGTAAGTCTCTAGAGCACAGCTGGGAGTCAGCCATTCAATCAAATTACTTGGTTCCAACCATGCATTGTTTGGCCATGGCAGACAGAGCAGCAGCTGTCCAGAGGTGTGTGCCTGCCCGGCAGGTGCAGGTGGAGGCAAAGAACCACACGAGTGATGATCCTGCCTTTTTGGGTCCTTGCAGAAACCTCGCTCTGTGTCATTTCCTTAGACCTAGTTAGAGAGAGGATGGCTGAAAAGACTGAAGGAAAAAAGAAAAATGGCAGCTTCAAAAAGAAAATGTTATGTAGTTAGGTGCCTGCTTTTTGCAAATCAGTGCAAGTAATTATGCAAACTAAGCACAGTCAACCTACTTCTCTAAAATATGATCCCCGCAGGTTCTCACTTCTCTCCTTCTGGCTCCCATGGGCTGTTCATAGCTCACTCTTCTGACTCCAGTGTCAGGATGCCCAGCTTGCCTGAGTTGAGCGATATCAGAAGGTCCCCAGAAACTTACCTGTGTGTGGCTGCTATTGATCCCTCTCCTTCCTGGCCCCCAGACCAGGGAGACAGGAATTCCAGCAGGTCTGGGGCCAGCCTTGTGGGCCTCTTCCTGACCAAGAAAATACTGGAATAGCTGGGCCTGGGAAGGAGGCTCTCAGAGGGCTGAGGCCAAGGAGCCCCACCCCTCTCTGTGACAAGTCCAGGCTTCCTTTGGGCCCAGGTATCAGGGACAGCAGATGCTCTGGAGCAGGCCCAGGCCCTTCCCTTCCCCTGATTCCTGCCCAGTACGGAAGGTGGGAGACTCCTCTCTCTTAGGTGTGACATGAACTTGGCAGGGCCCAAGCACTGTAAGGCATAGAATTTGAGGAACTAAAAAGGGTGAGAACTGAGCTGGAAAGGAGCTGCAGCAAGGCCATTCCCAGCAGGGCACAGAACCCACCTCTCGAAGCTGTCGCAGCCAAGGCTCCCGCCAGTGGGGTCAGCGGGACTCTTCCTGGTCCTCTGGAGGCTGGGTGGGTGGCCACAGGGCTGTGCCACAGACACCTGTTGGCCTCTGGTTGGCTTCTGCCCACTAAGGCTGCTGACCCAGTCTTCTTTCCTGATTTGCTTTCACCAGGGGCTCAGTACGGCCACCAAGGACACCTACGACGCCCTTCACATGCAGGCGCTGCCTCCTCGCTAACAGCCAGGGGGTTTCACCACTGAAAGGCCAGACCTGCGATACCCAGATTACGAGACACAGGATAAAGCGTTTACAACCCCGTTCACTCAGCCACAGAAGTATCCCGCTTTATGTACAGGATGCTTTGGTCATATTCAGCTCCAAAACATCACACAGACTGCTGTCCTGCACTCTTTAAGGGAGTGTGCCCCCCCGGGCTCATGGCCCTGGCCTTGGGCCCTCTGATTTGCCAGTGGTGCAGGCAGACCTGTCTCCTGGTGGCTCTGTGTTCTGCCTGGGAGGTGGGCACGCCACCTCTCACAGCTGAGTTGTCTGTTTTATAAAATCCCCAGAGAAACCGCAGATGCTAGCACTTGCTCTAATGTCTGTATCATTCTAGCAATGTTTGAGTGGCTTCACCCCTGCTGTAAATTTGGCTTCTCTTATCACCGTCACCTCCTTTCAAGGGAAGGGAGCCTAGGTCAGGTGCAGCCAGGGAGCTGCAGGGGCATGGGAAGGTGGGCAGGCAGGGGAGGCTCAGCTAGGGCCTGCGAGGGCGGCAGGGTGGGGGTCTCCCTGCCTGGGGCCTCTGTGCCGCACCACTGAACTGCCACGTGCTATGGGGGCTGGAATATGAACAAGACTGACCTTGATGAGCTGTGCACAAAGTGGTATAAAGAACAGTGTGGTTCCACGAAGTGAAAGTGCCTGGGAGCAAGAGAAGGCCCTTGATTCGCCTCACGCTTTCAGTAAGTGACAAAACCATCATCGCGAAGGCCTTGCAGGAAGACCCAGCACCATGGGACCTGTAACTGCCCAGCAGACAGTGGCAGGACAGGAAAAACCCCAGTCAATGTACTGGGACACTGCTGTGTCATTACAGGGCACAGGCCATGGATGAAAAACGCTCTCTGCTCTGCCTTTCTTCTACTATTTTAATTTATACTGGCATGCTAAAGCCTTCCTATCTATCTTGCATAATAAATGCTTCAGTGAAAATGCAGCTTTACTCTAAGCTTTATTTCAGCAGTCAAGCTTGTAATGGCAATTTAGTCATCAATCATCAGCAGGCTGCCCTTGGGGGAGGAGGGGAGCAGAACTGCCGATTCTTGGGAGAGAACAGGACAGTTCCTGGGAACCAGCACATGAGCGCAGGTGCATCCTTGGAGGCAGCGTCGCACAGCGCAAGTGAGCTGGGCATCCAGGCTGGGTAGCTGCGCCTTCGAGTGGGGCTCGGTGCAATACAATGTGTCAGTACTGGCCCAGGCTTGTGCCAGAACCAGAAAGGGCTATGGGAAAGGAGCCCTGCAGCACGGCGCCAGCTCGTGGGGTGCAGGAAAACAAGTGGGAGAGGCCAGCCTGGCACTCAGGCATCAGAATAGGCAGCATGTGAGCAGAGGGTGTCTGGGAGTTACGCACAGCAGCTGACACCACAGTGCGAAATGTCTCCGTGCACAGGGCGAGGAAGGGATGGAGGACAACAGTCAGTTTCCCTCACAAAAGGTGAGGAAGCCTGAAGGGTAAAAGGCAGGGTGGAGAGGGGCAGGAACCAAGGTGCTTATGCTGATTCTGGGGTTCCTGAGAGCACTTGGAAAAAATAATTTGGGAGCTGAATTATGCGAAGAGTCTTGAGAATGTGTGTGTGAAACAGCCAGAATACCAACACGGCAACTTCAAAGAAACTCCAGCAATGTCAAAACACTTGGAAAATGGTTTAATGATGTTTTACAACAGAAAGGAACTGTACAGTTACAGTAAGTTTAATATATATAAAAAATTACAGCAGACAAATGCATCTACACAAAATCTACCATTTCATTCTGATTCACTGTCACCTACACAATCTCTCCCAAGCCTACAGCCCCTGCAGGCAGCCCTAGGAGGGGGAATCATCTAAAGGGCACTTTGAGAGAGAGCACCGCTCATATTCCCCGCCACCTCCTCAGGCCTCAGGAGGCATCAGCTAATTCCCCAAAATGTAAAGTTGCCTGTGTTTCAGGTTTTCAAAACCAAGAAAACGTGTGTTTCCCAGGGGCACAGATAACAAGGTCCAGCACACCAAGTTATCATCAGCTGATTCTTAGAAAATATTCCTATCAATCAGAGGGGAAATATTTGGCTAACAGGCGCTCTGGGGCAGTAAGGCTACACAATAGCCACCCAGAGTGCAGAGTTATCTAAGAGAAATGTAGACGGACTCCCAACAAACCACCTCAGAACTGTCACTGCCTCATTAAAGCTGCTGGACGATTTCGGAAAGAATCATTTACACCACATCTTAAGTTTCCACAAAGAAGAACTCAAACTCACATTTTAAAGTACATAAAACAAAAAGTTCTCGGAGGCCAAGGGGCCAATTCCCCTTGTGCCCTTCCCTTGACAACAGTGGACAAACACCCCTGAATTAATAAAGACAAAAAAGGAAGAAAAGAAAAAGTGAGTTAAGATATTAAAAGAAAGAAAACATCTTTAGAAAGACACGCTCACTGTCTCTTTAAAAGAAAACAAAATCCCAGCTGGGAACAGTAATGAGGAATTATGCAATCTAAATTGACACCTGGTGGGAGATTATTATTGAATATTATGTACACTCAGAACTTTTTTCATTTTCTTTTTTATTATGAACACCTAGGCAGTGAAAACTGTTATGTTAATACATACATAGACACACCCAAAACATACAAAAATACTATTATTTCAAACTACTAAGAATAGGACAGTTCAATTATTTTCATGCTATGACTTTAAGAGCATTACACTGAAACAAACAAGAAGTTAAACGACATTTTTTTTTAATATCCCAGAAATATACCAAAATATACATCTAAGCTTTGGAATTACTGAGGTTAGACTAATGCAAGTGCTGGGTAATCGTACTTAATACACAAGTCTAAGGTTCTGCAGGAAAGAAATTATCTTTGGTATCTGCATCAGGCTAATATTATTAACATTTGGATTTTGCTTTGGGATAGAGCTTGTATGACCCAAGAACCAAGTACCCCCCTCCCCCAATCAACTGAGATTAAAAAGATCCATGTAAAAAGTTCCTTCATTTGCAATCCCCCCACCCCCCAAGTTAAAAAGTCACAGGCATCTACCTAGCACAAAAGGTTGTGAAGTACAATGCATAGTTGCACAGTGGTGCTGCAAAAAGGAAACAAAACTACAATCAAGAGAAATGAAAAGCTTGATAATCTTTCTGCATGTTTTCTCACAAACAGGACAGCCACTTCCAAGCAGTTCCAGTAAAGGAAAAGAGAAAAAAGGCTCAGAAGGGCACCTTGGCGTGCATTCGCCCAGCCCCAGAGGTTAAAGCACCCAGCAGAGCAGCCAATCGTGCGCCAGTGTCTTCAACGTCCCCCACTCTGTGGAGTCCTCAGGCCAGTCCAGCAGCAGCTCCCACCCTCCTGAGGCCCTCTGTTAAGTCCCCATAGTGACCCTGGTTGATGTAGGGTGGATGATGATGGTGATGGGGTTTTTTGACTTTTGTTTTGGAAAATCTGAAATGCCAATTTGTTTCAGGCATGCTCACAAGTTTTGTGAGGGCCAAAGCTACGGGCATGCACCTGTGCAGGACCCTGGAGGGTGGAAAACAGCTTGCCTGCCCTTTCTGATCCGGTCAGAGGGCCCCCACCTTCCCTGGCCTCACTCTTCCAACTGCCAGGACACCACAGACTGGACTGAGGCTGAAGACTTCCCTTTTCTTTGGTTCTTTTGTTTGTTTTGAGTTTATACAATCATTAAGAAATCTTTGGTTTTGGCTGGAAATTTTAAAAACAAAACAAAACAAACAAAACAAAGAAACCACCCTCACCTGGCTTATAGCAGCAGTATCATGACCTGGCTAAGCTTTTTGTTAGCATTAGGGGTGGGAATTGAAGGTTGGGAACTACATTCAAAGAAAAGGTGAAAGGGCTGGGGATGCAGCTTCTAGAGAGCCCATTGGATACAAGATTGTCAAATAATAATAATATTAATAATAATAAACTTAAATATTTGGATATTTTTGGTCATATCAAAGGAAAAAAAGTGAAATGTTTATGCAGCAGTCAGCTTAAAGGAGCCTTTGGTGTCTTCCCTTCTACCCAAAGTCCTGAAAAGAAACAGAACCCTGAGGCCTCAGAGGAGAACGGGATGGCCTCTACCCCACCAAGGAAAAGGCAAGTACGGAACTTGATGTGTGGCCAGCTGTCAGAAATGCAGGGTGGGGTAGCGGTGTGAATAGCTGGCCAGCCCCTAAAGGCAGGGTGGTCGGGAAAGCAGATGTTAAGAGACCTGTGAAGACCCCTTGCAACAAAAAGGAACAGAAGATTGCAATTTGCCCTCAGTTTGCAGTAGCTTTTAAGCAGCGACATTCAGAGGCTTTAGGGGTCCCACCCTAGGCTACAGGTCCCATGATGCTATAGGCCAGAGTTTAACATGACTGAGAGGAGGGAGGGCAGACTTGGCAACTCTGTAGGGTTTCCAGAAAGTTAAAGCAAGTCACTCGGTCACGAGTTAGAAATGAGGTATACAACAGCTCCTGGACTTCTGGTGGGTAGAACTGCCCACGCTTACTTACCTAGCCTTCACTACGACCACAGATGAGGAGATGGAAGGACAGACTAATGCGGGAAGAGAGCGTTTCCTGTAGAGTGAGACCTCCTGTGGACTGAGCAATGCACATGTGCCCATGCACGCAGAGGTAAGAAGCTGGAAGTCTTTCTTTCCCTGGCCTGCCCTTAGGGAATATACACCATTTCCGTTGTCAAAAGCCAGTTATTATGCTCCCTGCACCAACCTGTCCTGTTTTCTGCAACTGTTTGCAGTTTTAAACCCATCCAGGCTGGCACTAGTCCACTGTACTCTTACAAAGTGTGTGCCTTCTGCACACTCGTGCAGGAATGGAACCAAGGACATGGCACCCTCACGGCCTACAACTACAGCCTTTTGTAGCAGACACTGTCATTTCAGCTTCTGAAAGTGCATTTCTTTTCTTCCTATGTTTTTAGACCATGAGACTCATTAAGGCTGGGTGGGAGCACGAAGTCTTTTCTCTACTTGGCTCTGTCCTTTTTCATTTGAAAGAGATCCCAATCTTAAGAAACTCAGCACTGTATCCAGCTGTCTGCCTGCAGACTTTGGGATATAATGTTTGAGAACTCAATGCTGCTGCCAATTTATGAAAGAAGCCTTAAGCTGCTCTTGTGAGGCTGTGGCTAACTTACAGAATGATGAACAAGTAAACCAAGAAAACATGGGAAAACTTTGCAGCAGACCTCAATGTTTTTTAACGTAAATTAGTTTTGGGGTGTTAACTTTCTGACAATGTCCTGGGTTTAAACCAGAAGGTGGCATTGGGTGGTGGAGCCCTGTGCAGGGTGGGCAGATTCAGGGACACAGAAAGAATCATAAATCACGTCTTCCCTCCCAGGCCCAAGAGACCTTAGTTTCTGTGCTCAAAGCAGTGTTCCATTACATACACCTTGTTTCCCCAGAACTTCTGTTTCAAGTGCTCTAACCTTCGACATCCCTATTACCTACTTATAAACCTATCTAGCACTTTGAAAAGTCATACAATATTAATACCACCTTTACATAATGTCAGAACAATAAGATTATTAGTAAAGCTTTTATGAAGTTCTGAAACCTGATCATTTTTGATGCAATATTCAGAGAGCAATCTATTTCTTTACCCTCTCCCTCTTTCTGTGTCCTATCAATAGTACACCGGAACAACGAACTACTTGACTCCCTAGAGCCCATATATAAGAACATTCTGGAACAAAACATTTACAGCAGAGTAAGGGAAGATCTATTGGTTTTCCACATAATCCTGTTCTTGAAAATTCTTATCTTTTACAGGAGACAGATGGAGATAGCAAATCTAAATATTGTCTGAACTCATATAGGCTGTATTGCTTCTATTTATAAGTATTAGATAAAGGGAAGTAATGAAAAAATCCTACCCCTATCTTTTGCCCTCCCCAAATTTCTCAGCAATTCCAAGAACATCACTGCTACATTGAGCAACTATCCATCTTTAAAGAGCCAGCAGAGCAAAACAAAATCAATCTCTTTTCCAAAGCCAGGATAACCAAGACTTCCTTCAAAAAGCAGGGGACTGGGGAAAGGGAAAGGGGAAGGAAGAGATAAAGTAAAGCTTTTCCAGATTTTGGCTTTTTGCTCCTATTCCCTCTGCCTGTTCTGATAACTTAAGGATAAGCAATAACATTAGCAGTGTCTTTGGTATCTAAACCAAATCTCACTTAAGTTCTGTGAGATCATTTATCTAAAAAAATAGCCTTTCTGGAGATACAGTCTACGTCGGAACTCAGGGAGCCAAGAAAGTCTGTCCCAGAGTATGGGCAGAAAGGGCTTGTAATTTTTCCTAAGCCAGCCTCATTTCTCATTCACGTCTCCACCAAGAATAATTTTCTCCTCAATCCCACCAACCAATCCTTGAGGGTCACACTTTCTATCACAGGGGTGAGGTGGGCAGGTTAGCTTTCAACTTCTTGGTTTTCTTTTTATACTGTTTGTGTTTTTGGTCTAGACAGAACTAGCCTTTGTACGAGAAAAGTAAGTAAGGTTTTAAAATGCTGTGTTACTAGCACAACATTCAATAACCTGACAGAGTACCGGTAACACAAAGAACCTGTTTAACTTGCCTAGATTTAAGACACATCAATCACTCACCTCTTCGCTCCAAATTAATTGGTGCATGTCTATTTCTGCCTCTATTTCTCAACTGCATATCCAGGTATTCACACATTCATCCTTTGCCTATGCTTTTGCTATGTACAGAGGTAATGAATCATTAGGAGAGGTTGGCAGGGTCAATGGGGCATGGGCAACCATGGGAAGGGATATAAATGCACCCTCAGGTTCCCTGAACCTACTGGACACCCCATATGTTACCTGCATGCCACCACACACTGCTGCAGATCAGACCACAGAGAGGCCAAAGCCAATCACAGGGAAAATCAAGTTTCCTTTGGCAAGACAGATATAAGAAAAAACAAACACACACACGAGCAACATTTTCCTTCTAACATAATCAACTTCTCCTCTTCCCCTACCCAACCCTCCCTAACCCTATAAATTGTAACCTATAAACAGGATCCCAAATACATACAGCATCAATCATGTTTATCAACTGTAATAAACATTAGTTCAACTAAATGCTACAGCTAGAATTATTTCCACTATTTATAAAGTTTTTTCTTTTATTTGGTTTTTAGTTTAAAACCAGTTTTGCAACAATGCTAAGCTATTCTGAGGTATTTTATGAAGGTGCCAGAAGCTAGTTGTTACCCAAATTAAGGTACCACCATTCAATGAGAAAAAGAAGGGAAGGAAAGGAGATCCAGATGACATAATCAACATAAAATTCACTCACATTTACTGCTTTTAGCAAAGGCCAAGAGTAGAAGGGCCAAAACAAGAAACTACCTAGAGAATAAGGAGAGTTAGAAGAAAACTACAAAAAAATAAAAAATAAAAAAAGCTACAGTCCACAAACCATATAGAAAACTGGGTACAAACTGGACGATTCTGAGAAAAAACATATTCCCTGCCCTCTCAGTGGGGTCCTTTCAAATACCTTACTGGAAATCTCAGGGATGTCCTATTTAATGTCTTTGGTTGAAGAAATAGATGATTAGCCTTTATGATGAAAGCAATTTATCCTATTCCTGTCCAAGATTACATTTATATTGTGTACACCATCCATCCAAACCTATATAATAGCTGATCTTAGTTATTCTTCTTACAGAAACAGCAAAGAAGGATTTTTTCCCTTCTCAGAAGTGAAGGTATGCTAAGAAAGATTTACCATTTTATAAAGTGTCATCCTTAAAATGCTAGAAAACTGAAAATGAGGTCCAACGGCCAGGGCTACGAACAGCATCCCACATTAAATGCTTTTCACACACACTCACATAAACGTGAACTCATATCAGTTATCAGCAAATTAACCCATCAAGAGTCTTGCCCATTTTGGAAAATTTAAAATTTTGGGTCTTTAGTATTTTTTCCCATTAGTATTAGTCATCTTTTAATGTTTTCAACTCTAATACAAGATTTGAAGAATAAAAAAACTTTAAATTCATCGAGTTTAGATGCTGATTTAATGAGAAAGCACTTGGCCAAGCTCTCCAAATGAATTGTTGGGGGCCCTTCCTCAAACTGCAGACTGGTCTTTCAAGGCCTCCCAAGAGCCAGACCAGAGCCACCGGTCAGCATGAAGTCCCTGACCCCTCCTTGCTACCACACCCTACACTCAGTGATAGGGTGAGTCAGTGATACTACTGACTTCTCCCTGGCAGGGCTTCTCCCTTCTAGGGAAGAAGCAAAAGCCAGAGGTTTCTCTTTCTATCTCAATGGCCTTGTCTTTCTCCTTGGTCAAAAATGTTTCGTGAGGATGACCTGGTTTGGGAACAGCTTTAGACTATGAACAGAGAGTTCTGTAAGCCAAGCGTTTATTCTACACTAATCGCAATGTATAGTACCAGGATTTATCACTTTAAAAATTGACATGAGGACCGGGCGGTGGCTCACACCTGCAATCCCAGCACTTTGGGAGGCCAAGGTGGGCGGATCACCTGAGGTCAGGAGTTTAAAATCAACCTGGCTAACATGGCGAAACCCCATCTCTAGTAAAATACAAAAATTAGCTGGGCATGGTGGTGGTCACCTGTAGTCCCAGCTACTCGGGAGGCTGAGGCAGGAGAATCGCCTGAACCCAGGAGGTGGAGGTTGCAGTGAGCTGAGATTATGCCACTGCATTCCAGCCTGGGAAACAGAGTGAGACTCTGTCTCAAAAAATAAATAAATAAATAAATAAATAAATAAAATAAAAATTGACACGAATTCCCTATATTTGCCAATGTATCCGACTTTTCCAGCAAGTTAAAAAGAAAATTGTTTAATGTTAAAGATTGGGCTGAATTTAAATATTGTGTTAAGCAAATATCTGTGCTTTGGATAATGCAGACAAGGTTTCTCTTATCTTCCCATATAAATGAGGGATAATGGAAGAAAATAACATTAAAGAGGTATAGTTGTGCTTTTTTCCCCAACAATGAATGAGAGATGTACAACAAATTGGCAAGATAATCTCACTAAGAATCTTTAATTTTATTTTCCCTTTTTTAAACAAAAAAGATTTATTTCTTATAATGCTAGCATGAAGTATAAATAGGTATGGTTCTATACAAAATCAAAGTTGCATTCCTTTGGTTCCATTTCTCGAGTAACAAGCTGAATAAATTGGGATAGTACTCATCTTTCTGATAACAAATGAAAGGATGTGTATATTATATCAGTTAATGGATATACACAGTTTTTCTTAATTCTAAAATGCTGCCTATAGAACTTCAGAAACACTGAAACTAATACAGCACTCAATTTACTTCTTAGAACAATATAGTAATATTGTTCCTGTGAGAAGCCCTTTTTTAGGTCTATCTGCTCTGTTCTTCAGATGTATACAGGATATAAATAAAGTTTATGACCAAATTGCACCACTTGTGATAAGCAGGATTCACACAATTACATTCACCACTCCTTAGAGAGGACCCATTACCATGGGCATATATAGTATTCACTATAAATGCATTTAGAATTAGTCTTTGGCTTAGTATGTGCTAACCAAATTCAGAAATATAAAATAAAATTTGCATAAACATTAAAGGGAAAAAAAGAAGAATGATACAATGAATTGTGATGACCTATCTGGTTCTCCTCTTTGAAATGCAGATACTCCACCAAACACCTCTTTTTGGTCAAATGGTCCCTGGCCCCCTTTAGTTTCCAGGCTCTCCCATGAAGGGTGGCTAAAAGTTAAGTGTGAGTACCCCGGCTTAGAAGATAGTTCATTCAATTCCAAATGCATTTCTTGAGATGATATAAAAAAAAAACATGTAAAGTAAAAAATGACTAAGGTGTTCAAGAAGCAATATGATCAGTAGAATATCTAGGGATGGTGGACAGGGAGCTGATTTTAAACTAAACACCAACCAAAAACCTATATTAGTGTTTCGTGTGTACATGTGTAAATGTACTTTCCATTTCACTTATTTTTAAATAAGTAAAAGAGATAAAATTTTACTTTTATCTAAAGATTTATATTTGCCTAAAGATTATTTCTTCTTTTAAACAGATCTTTTATGCTGGTCTACCCTCATCAAGTGCTTCACATAAAAAAAGGCAGAATCCCCTAATCCCAAATTGAGTAGAAAATATAGACAGGGCAGGGAATAAAAGACCATTGTATCAACATTTAAAGCTTAGTATCTTTTCTAATATTGAAGTCTGTTGTTGAATTTTGTTTGGGGAAGAGAACATTTTCTAAACTATATGTGGGGGAAAAAAAACCCAAATAGCCTTTCCTTATCCTTTCTCTCAACTCACTGAGCTTGAGTCCCTTGGGACTCCACATTTCCTTTGGTAGCAATTTTGAGAAATTAATGCTATAACTTCTAATCCAGTATAGTGGGTATCAGCATTTCCCTCCCTGAATCCTTCTTTGTAAGCTTCACCACTCCCAAGGGAGGGGCTCATTACTATGGGCAGCTACCGCATTACTGATAGCCCTCAAATCATTTGCACGGACTAAAGGTAGAGATGTCAAGTCAGGATAGAAGATTAAATTTAACTACAACAGAGAAAAAGTAGATAGGGAGAGGAGAGAAATCAGTAATTGACATTGTCATTCTATTTACACACCAACCTAATAAACTAAACATCAAGTGTTAATGTCTGCCCAGAGGATATTACAATTTACCAACATAAAAGATTAAAAACAAGCAGCAACTTTTATATAAAATTAACAAAGACAAATGAAAAAGAAATTGTCAGTAGCATCTATCTCCTCGATGTGTCTGAACTGCACGTTATAAACTAGTCCATTAGTACAGCAGCTTGCTAAAAATTGACTTTGGTTCAAGCTTAGTTAAAAAACAAAATAAAACATAAAAAACATACCACACAAAAGGGTGAATGGATATTTGTTAGTTTCCCTGCTTGCAGTTCACTGATTTTGGAAGGATTTTAGGGACGGTGAAGGGTAAGAGGAGGAAATTTAGGGGTGGTAATTAAATACTTTGTGAAATAAAACAAGATAGAAAAAATACTAAAAGAAAATTTAAAGGGGACTAAAATGTTTCTGACCTTTTAACAGACTGTCTCCCACTTGAATCACACACAAAGTGCACATTGTGTCTGTATTTACTGCCTTTCTGGACAATGGTAAAGAGAGACAAATACAAAGAATCCAAGCTCCCTTGTAGACACAAACAAAGCCATCAGAACAAAAATCACCTGTAAGTTCTCTCTATATCCCCAGCTCGAAAGGGAGAAAAAGTACAGTCTTGGGACCACCAGAGATTTCAGCAAGCACCCACAGACACCAAATGGGAACCTTTATCTCCAATAAGAAGGGGAACTTAGATGAACTGCACTGCAGTGATCCAGTCTTTTGGAAATTTTTTTGGTACAGATGGCATAATAACAATACACTGACAAAGAGGGGAATTTAATCTCCAAGTTACCCTTATTCCTCTTCATCCACTTTCACAAGCTCTTCCTTTTCAATGGGCTCATTTATATAGTCTAGAAACACCCTGAAAATAATTACAGGAGCTAATCACTTTCTACTTTGAATAAAGAGATGTGTATTGCCATTTAGCCCTACCTAGCAGGAGCATCAAGAACAAACCAAGAAGACACTTAAGGTGTGTGCAAAGTTCCTGCTCAAAGTCCTTCTTCAAAGGTTCTACAGATCCCAGCCTGGCTAATAAGTGCCTCCTTTAGTTGGAGAACCAAGAGGAATCTCAGGGTTAGAGGAATTTATAAGCCATCCAGTGGAAAGGAAGTCTGTGGCTCTCTAGAGGAAAAAGTGGTAACCTTTGACTCTTCTCATCACACCTCTTTTGTATATATTATTGATGGAAAATAAGTCTAATAGAATTCCTTTAGAAAATAAAAGAAGGGGAAAGTTTCCCAATTTCAATAAATCAGTTTTTTCTTGGCCAAGTTAAAGAAAGTTTGGATGAAAAACTTCCACAAAATGGAACAAACAAACAAACACACCAACAGTAGGAGCATTTTTTCAGGAGATAAGAAATCAGGAGAACCACCAAGTCAGGTGTCTGCAGTAGTCTTTGCTCTTCGGAACCAAATCCTGCCCTGCAACATGTACAGCTGTTCCCATTGAAAGTAGCAGAAAGCAGCACTGTTGCACCACAGGATCTGGGCCTCAGGGTCATTCAATGATTTAGGGGTGAGTGAGAGCTACAGTTCAGCAGGAATTCCTTCCTACACAAAAGTGCTCCAAAGGCACCACCTGATGGGAGGGGAAGGGGCGTGTGTGGAATGGGAGTGTTTGCACACACTAACTTCAGCTTCTGCACCAAGCCTCTTGCATAAGTGGCAAAAGAAAATAATTTTCTAGCACCTCTGTAAGAGTCATCAAGGATAAGGAAACCAGCAAGAACATTCCCCGCAGTTAAGAACAGAAGTCTCCCCTTACCCTAAAACCCTCCCTCCCCACAGTGTGGGAGCTCACTGAAATAGGATCCAGGAGCGAGAGATAATAAACATGTCCAAACTATATATATATATATATATGTATATATATATATAAAACAATAACAACAACAACAATAATAATAGAGATACAGTAATACAGGCCTGCCTAAATTGTACCAGTTAAGAAAGGAACCCCCAACACAATGGATACGATTATAAACACCTTGTTATGACTTAATGGCCTGTACAACAGACCCATAAAAATGATTTTTTTTAAGAAAAAAAGAAATTTAGACAAACAAGAAATCCCCTTCCTATATTGGAATTGGTAACCCACCTTAACTTGTCATCATGACTGCTGGAAATGATAAGTAGTCCTTTCACTTATTTTTGTTTTTGATTTTTTGTTTCCTTTTTTTTTTTTTTTTCAATTTTTGGTTAGAAAGTTCTCCAATCCATGAAGCAATCCTGAAAAGACAGTGTTTTATTACAAAATTAGGCAAATGTCCCGTCTCCATCCTTTCTTTTTTTTTCTGGTATGTGTTTTATTTTTCTCCCTTCTCTCCTTTGCCCTCACAACACGGCGAGAGGAAGCCAATCACATTTTTCAGTTTATTAACCTGGCTTGCAGTCCAATCACACTGCAGAGTGAAAAAGGCTTCTGGCAGCCCAGCTCCGCCCAGCTCACTGTGCCTTGGAGGCGGTGGTGGTGGTGGATGCAGCCCCGCTGGCAGAGGCCACTGTGAAGAGAGAGTTCTGGATGGACTCAGCGGAGGTGGAGGTGGCGTGAAGGCTGGCTACAGGTGCAGAGTTCCCTGCGGAGGCTGCGGCAGCAGAGACTAAGCTAACAGGGTTGCTGGTGAGCAGAGAGAGGTTCTGAGGGTTCAGGAACAGAGGGGCAGTCACGATGTTGGGGGCTCCTCCTGCATTGGCAAATACCAGGTTCCCAGTTGCATCAAGCGATGTTATTGGAAGAGAGCCACCAGAAGCAAGAGCTACAGACAGAAACACCAAACAACAGGCAGGAATGAGAACGTTAACATCATCCTGGGGAAGCCAAATAACACATCAAAAGTCTATCATTTTCCTACAGCTCACTAGGGAAAAAGTGTAGCCCTTCACTGAAATTTTTCCTCAATCACAGTGCTATATTGATACCAACTGTAGTTTATTTATAATTTTGAAGAGCCTAAAAGACTGAAATGTCTAATGAGCACAAGCAGAGGTAGAAGATAGAATTAATACCTGTCTAATGAATTAGAGTCATGTTTCCATCTTGAAATCTCAAGTTTATTTCATTTACCTAGACATACTTGATAAATCCAATAATTTTGTCTTTATTTTTAACTACCTCCTACCGATTTTAAACTACCTCTGTTCAAAAGACAAACTAGCTAAAGTGACTAAAGCATTAAAAATAGGAGGTAGATGGTGTGTGCATTACAGCCTGAGGCCCACCTCCTGTTAGATCAGTGGCAGCATTAGATTCTTACAGGAGCACCATCTGAGGTGGAAACAGTGTCAACCAGAAACCATCCCCCTGCACTGTGGCTGTGGAAAAATTGTCCTCCACAAAACCGGTCCCTGGCGCCAAAAAGGTTGAGGACCACTGCTTCATATTATGATATACAAGATGAAAACCATCTTGTAAAAAGGCTTTAGTTCTAAAATAAATTATATATCACCAAATAAAGTAAAAGGTATAATTTCTCACTTCCTGAGGCTAAACATGTGATTTCTATGACTTGTGCAAAGGAGAATGATGAATCTATTGTAGCAGTAAGTCAGACATAATGATGTAGGTGGCCCAGGTAAGTGATCTAAGGCTAGGATGTGCTTTAATAGGTGAGAAATTTTCTATGATGCTGTTGCTTCCCCAAAGAAGGCATCATCAGCATTTTATTTAGAATAATTGAGACTATCATTTAACATCTCATCCCCACAACATTCCTAAATTTCCCCATCCATATAACCTCAATCCTACATGTAGATTTGAGGGATTTTCTAATGGCATTACACAGTTGGTTGATTTCTTACATAATATACAGCTGAAGGGAACGCCTCTGATTTTGGTCATGCTCATACAAATAGTACAGAACAGTGAGATTTAGTGCAGCTTGAACTTCTTCTGAGATTTGAAACTTAGGGTCACAGACCAGTTCCGGATCTTTTCAGAGTGTCAATCATGCCCTGAGAAATTTATCTGGCCTTTGTAGTATCCCCACAGCACAGAAACATTCAATAAAGCAGAAGAAAAAGTGATTTATCACAAATTCTATTGCAAAAAAAATGATTATATAACAAAAGCTTTAGAGCTAACCAATTCAGGTATGATTTAGTCAATCAGAAAGTCAATATAATGTAAGGTAATCTAGCCATGGTTTGGTTCTGTCTGTAATTTAACATTCTCTATAGTACACTGTTAGAGATATCACCTGTGAAATGCAAACCTTAATTTAGGTTGGCTAATAGCTATTTTTTAGCCCTGAGAACTCTCATTTATGCACAAACCACTTTATTTATTTATTTAGAAACAGGGTCTCACTGTGTTGCCCAAGCTGCAGTGCAAGGCTATTCACAGGCAACATCGTAGCACACTGCAGCCTTAAACTTATGGCCTTGAGTGATCCTCCTGCCTTAGCCTCTCATCAAAACTATTATAATTAAAAAAAAATTCTATAATTAATTAGTGATGTCTCTCAAACTGTCTCCCTGAATCACATAACAGTAAATATTAGGTACTAAACAAGGGGAACCCTTCACGATATAGATTGAATATTGCCCTGGGTAACATGCTAAAAGGTAAAAGGAACCCAGCTGAACTGGGAAAAGAGTTATTACAAACCAAGAGAATATATGTTCTACACAAATGGAGATATAAAAAGGGCAGACTCTAACAAGAATTAAAAGCACCCCTGAGGTCCACCTGATATGTTCCAATGTTTCATTTAGTATAGGACTTTCCCATGCACAGCTTTCTCAGGGATGGGGATGGAGACTGGAGAGTCTTACTTGGTCAAGTTTGCCTTGAGATGGGTTTTAGATTAATACTTGGGATAAACTTATCAGGGGGGAAAAAATCTGCCTTCAAGTTTATTCACATAAGATCAATATCAGCATAAAAGTTCTGGTTTCTTACCATATACCAAACTAAGTATATTTCCTGCTTTTATGGACATACTAACACCTATACTTCTCTTACAAAGCTTTTTAAAAGGACATTTTCTTGGTCCTCAAATACAAGTTAGTCAGTATTTGACTATCTTTCCCTATCACTTTTACCTAGCAAAGCAGAATTCCTCCATCTCTCTGTCTCTCTCTGACACACACACACACACACACACACACACACACACACACACACACACGCGCGCGCGCGCGCGCGCGCGCCACCAAAGTAAGCAAAAAGCTTCTACTGACCTTGAATGGTTGCCAGTGTACTGTTGCTCATTAGAGCTGGGCTGAGAGCACCGCTCAGGGTCCCTGGATTCAGACTGAGTAAGGCACCTCTGCAAGTCCAAAAGAGGAGTCACTTTATTACCATGCAGATGGAGGTCTCATTTTGACAACACACCAAAAAGAACTTACAAAAGGGAAATCCAACTGGGGAAATAGGTGGAAATATTTATTTTTCTTTACTCTTTTATGGTTTGGTTAGTGCTTTTCAGTTACTGCTTTCCTTGATGCTTACTCATACAAATGAGGTTATGATCAGCACAAAATATAAGACTTTTAAACTCATTTTGAATGACTTACTTCTTTTTTCCAAAATGAAAGAAACATTCTAGAGAAAAAGATATATTTACAAGGTAATTCTTCTGTTTGACAATAACAGTATAAAATTGAGACTCTCATTACTACATCTCTTATCTATGCTTGAGAATTAGGAAGCAGGCAGTTGAGAGCGTAATGGGTAAAATAAGAGTCAAGAATTTTGGGCTTTCTTCCTAGCCCTGTCAACGACGTAATCAATGCCCTAGTATTTGGGATCTTTCTCTGGAAACAAAGGTATGACTACTCCCTTTCTCAGGGTGTTAAGAAACTTAAACTCAACTATATAATCAAGGTCCTTGTATGATCACAAAACAGTCTATTTCAAAGAGATTACTGCTTTAAAGACATTTTCCCCCCATTTAAGTCAGGTGATGCAAAGTCTCCCCTACAAGTAATTCCAGGGATGACCTCCTCCTCAGATGTGAATGAGATGAGAAAGTGCCTTACCCAGCCGCAAACTGTGAGGGTGCCATCAGGCCTGGGTTTAGTCCTGCAGCAGCTGCCATGGCAGCAAGACTAGCATTTGCTGGCAACTGTGCAGCTCCTTGAAGGGCAGCAGCTGCTGCTGTTTGCAAACCTGATGCTGTCACCATCACCTGGCTGGTCCCGAGAGGGGAGGATAAAGGAGTGGAGGTGGTCTGTGTTGTGCTGGTCTCACTGGCACTGGATGCCTCGGAGGTGGACGCCGAGGCAGAATGGGAGGGACTCAGAGAGGGGGATGTGACTGCTGAGGAAGCCGGAGGTGCTGTGGAAATCACGGTTGCCGTATTGTTGGAGGTGGTATCTGAAGTGCCTGAAAAGACCAGATTAGAAGATGACCTTTTGTAGATGGTTTTGGAGGAATGGTGGGTTTACTCAGCCAAACTCTATAATCAATGGAATAATTAACCTACCACCTAGTAAATTTGTCCTTTAATAACCTAGTTTAGTGCTTCTATGAAAATTACAACAACAAACATTTTAGAGTCATAGCTATGAACCCCTACTTTAAGAGATATGAGCAATGAAAGAAACAGAAAAGTTTTCCATTGCCTATTTCCTATTCAAGAAACGAAAGAATCACAGAAGCTCTAATTATGAAATACAACTCTGGGGAAGAAAAAAAAAACAAAAGAAGAAAATCTTCTGTAAAGCTCTTTTTCATTCAAAAATCTCCTTAGTGATTTCCTCAGAAAGATAAAAACAAGAAGAAAAACAGAAAGTTATGCGCCTTTCTATGAATTCAGTATCAACAACATAGTATAAAAACGACTACGTGCCTTCTCTATGATATGCAAACAAGTAACTATTCTGTAATAAAAATTAGCTCTCAAAAAATCCATTGTGGTAAAAACAAACAAACAAACAAACATACAATGATACTATGATTCTCATAAAAGCTAGCATAAAAATGAAGATGTAAGAAATTATTATTTGTAGGCCAGGCATGGGTGGCTCATACCTGTAATCCTAGCACTTTAGGAGGCTGAGGCAGGCAGATCATGAGGTCAAGAGATCGAGACCATCCTGGCCAACATGGTGAAACCCCGTCTCTACTAAAAATACAAAAATTAGCTGGGCATGGTGGTGCGCACCTGTAGACCCAGCTACTCAGGAGGCTGAGGCAGAATTGCTTGAACCCGGGAGGTAGTGGTTGCAGTGAGCTGAGATCGCGCCACTGCACTCCAGCCTGGGCAAGACTCCGTCTCAAAAAAATAAATAAATAAAAGAAATGATCATTTGTGAGGTCTTAGAAAGAGTGCTTGAATATGCTTTCGGTTTAAGGAGAATGAACATTTGGATAAAAATGACTGACATTAAATATATCATTACTAAACACTAAAATACATTTGCTGGGATTATTTAATGTTTGAGATCAGTGTTGTCCAACAGAAATTCAAGACATGTAATTTAAAAATTTCTAGTAGCTCCACTGAAAATAGTAAGAAAAGGCCGGGTGCAGTGGCTCATGCCTGTGATCCCAGTATTTTGGCAGGCCAAGGCAGGTGGATCATTTGACGGCAGGAGTTTGAAACCAGCCTGGCCAACATGGTGAAACCCTGTCTCTATTAAAAATACAAAAATTAGCCAGGCGTGGTGGTGGGCGCCTGCAATTCCAGTTACTCAGGAGGCTGGGGCAGGAAAACTGCTTGAGCCCACGGGGCAGAGGTCGCAGTGAGCAGAGATCACATCATTGCACTCCATTCTGGGCAACAGAGACTCTGCTTCAAAAAAAAAAAAAATAGTAAGAAAAAAGTAAAATTAATTTCAGTTATATATTATATTTAACCTAATGTACCCAAAATATTAGCATTTCAAGATGAAGTCAATATTTCAATATTGATGGATACTAAATAGGTCTGCTTATAAAAAAGAAAAAGAGAAAAAAAAATTTAAATATCAAGTTATTTTGCCATTTTCCTTTCTGAGTCTGAAAATGGTATGTTATTTTATGATTACAGTACACCTAAAGTTGAACTAGCCACATTTTAAGTGTTCAAAAGCCATATGTGGCTGGTGGATGCAACGTCAGATACCACAGATCTAAAATATGTCTGGAAGTGAGGCCTGTGAGGTTCCAGAGGCAAGTGTGACTTAAAGAATGTTAAGTCAGTTTGCCTAAAGTAGAAATGGCTTGCACAGCTCTCAGAGGATAGATAACCTTTCACAAAGCAGGAGATGCCAACTGTCCTCAGTGGGCTGTAATTCTGATGCTGTCTGTAAAAGACAGTAGAATAGGCCCTTATTTCAGATATCATTAAGTGTTACTAGCATATTACAAAAATAGGCTGCCTAAACTAGCTGAAACGTAATTTAGTAAAATTCACTATGTTTTAGGATATAATCAACTATGTACAGTTGGTTCTCTGAATCCACATGTTCCGCATCTGTGGATTTGACCAACTGTGTATCAAAAATATTTTTTAAAAATTAATAATACAATAAAAAACAATATAAATTTTAGAACAATACATTATAACTATTTATATAGCATTTCTGCTGTGTTAGGTATTGTAAGTAATCTAGAGATGATTTAAAGTATACAAGAGGATGTGAGTAGGTTATATATAAATACTATGCTATTTTAATTTTCTTTTTTAAATATTTTTTTTGAGACAGGGTCTCACTGTGCCACCTAGGCTGGCCTGCAGTGGCATGATCACAGCTCCCTGCAGCTTCAACCTCTCAGGCTCAAGTGATCTTCCCACCTCAGCCTCCCAAGTAGCTGAGACTACAGGTGTGCACCACCACACATGCCTAATTTTTGTATATTTTGTAGAGATGGGGTCTTGCTGGTCTTGAACTCCTGAGGAACTCAAGCGATCCTCCTGCCTCAGCCTCCCAAAGTGCTGAAATTACAGGCATGAGCCACTGAGCCAGGTTGCTATTTTAAATAAGTGACTTGAGCATCTGTGGATTTTGGTATCTGGTGGTGTTTCGAAACAATCCCTGAAGACACTGAGGGAAGCAAAATTTAAGTGGCATTTTCTCAAGATAGAAAACTCGAAAAGACAAAAAAAGCATCTAAAAATTTATTAATGTGATAATTCTATGAAGTATAAAATATTTTCAATACATTATTTTTGAAAACCCAGACCAATCAAAACAAACATTTCAGACTTATACGGGTATGACACATTGGAAAAAATTTTATGTAAAAGATAACATTTTTGGCTGGGTGCAGTGGCTCACACCTGTAATCCCGGTGCTCTGGGAGGCTAAGGTGGGCAGATCACATGAGGCCAGGAGTTCAAGACCAGCCTGACCAACATGGTGAAACCCTGTCTCTACTAAAAACACAAAAAAATTTGCTGGGCATGGTGGCAGGTGCCTGTAATCTCAGCTACTAGGAAGGCTGAGGCACAAGAATCACTTGAACCCAGGAGGCGGAGGTTGCATTGAGCCGAGATCAGGTCATTGCACTCCAGCCTGGGTGATGATGTGAGACTCCATTACAAAAAAAAAAAAAAGGTAACTTTTTTTGGTGATGAAATCTAAAAGGCTAAGGATTCTAGTGTAGACACTTGCATGCAGGAGTAAAGATACCCCTCATTTTGGAAAAGTATGAGGGAAAGCCTGGCTTGCCTGCCTGCTTCCTGTTCATATGCTGAAATAAAGTTTGGCAGTTCTTTATTCACATTCACAGCTCATCACTAGCCCTTCCATTCAGGCGGAAGGACTCTTGAATAACAGAAGCTACAAAATGTCAGGAAAAACCCTTACAAGCTACTGATATTAAGTAATGTAATCTTGCATTAATTACTATGAATAAGTAACCAAAAATCACCAGACAATGAAAAAGCCAACAGCACACAAAAAATGGCACAAAATGAATAAACAAAGTGAATGCCAAAAAACCCTAACTTAAAAAAAAGATAAATTACCAGAGTTCAAGAAAGACATTAATTCACATTGAAAATGCTCACTGAAGGCCAATGAGGGCAAGTTTTAAAAGGCCCCTTTCTTTGAAACCTCATAAGGAAATTTTAGAAGAGTAAAGATAAAAAGATCCTTAAGGTTTAGAGAGAGATAAAATAAGAAAAAAGAGATTGAAATCAGACTTTTCATCAGCAACACCTGATGCTTAAAACACAACAAAATTCAAAGGAAAAATAATTTTGTAATTGGACAAACTCCCCCCAAAAAACTGTGAGGGCAAAATAAAAACTTCTCAGTTATAAATGTATTTAGAAATTTTACCTCCCATGTAACCTTTCTAAATAAAATTACTTGAGTACATGCTCCAGACAAAAAAGAATCAAAGATAAAGGCAGGAGATCTGAGAAACACTGGATCTAACTCAGAAGACAAATTAAAATAAGCAATTATAGAAATCCCAAGAAGAAAGTCTCCAGGAAGAAAGCAGACTGCATTAGATAAGTTGTATGATTAAGACACTGGCTGTCTTTAATAAATAACACGATAAAGAAACATGCTACTTTTCTCAACAGAGAAAAAAAGAAGGCAGTATAAAAATGTCAGAGGAAAAGAAGTTGCACCAGAAAGTTATAGTCCAAAGAGGAAAAAAAATTAAAAGCAGGCATGGTTTTGAGCAATGGCTCAGAAAAGAGTAAGAAAGACAATCCACTTGACACCTACTCTTCTTCTCTTTCAAGGAGCAATGACAGAAATTCAGCAGCTTAAAACAACACAATTTATCATCTCATAGTTTCTGTGGGTCAGGTGTCCAGGCACAACCTAGCTGAGTCCTCTGCTTAGAGTATCATAAGGCTGCAATCAAATATTGTGCCAGACAAATACTACTGAAATTGTACATACATGTACATATAAAAAGATTTAAAGAGAAAATAAAAATAGTACTTGTGATTGTTTTTTCCTGTCTGAATTTCCTAATAATGTTGTTTCTTAATAATTAAAAAAAAAAATTCATTCCAGGAAACATTATCAACATGTCAGAAAACAATCACAATTAGATCCACATAAATAGGCTGAGTGAGCTCAAGAAAATGTGATTGATAAGAAATATCAAAAACTGATGCAAATTTTTAGCTGAGTATTAAAATCTTTCTAAAATTATTTTTTCCCCATATTTTAAGAAAACTGCAAAGCTATTTGTTCTTAATGTGTAAACTATTAGAATTTTTTCTGTAAAAAACAGATATTTTTAGACCTAAAGCAATGTAATTTGTTGGGAATTTAAGATTCAGTTCATAATTTACCAAGTGACTGGCAGTCAGTTTGGACAACAAGGTCCTCAGAGACAAAACTTCATATTCTTGGTGCCTGACACAATGCCAATCAATCACTGTTTACTTTTTAAGAGGAAGCGCTCAATATTATATATATGCCTAACCAAGGTCCTTAAATATACTCTTGAATGAAGGTTCCTAAAACTGGAATCTGTAGGTATCCACAAATAGCCTTGGGGTAGGGGTTGACAGGAGTTGTCATTTATAAACCCCTTAAATTTTACTAAAACTTGTGTATATGTCTATTTAGTGGAAGGAAAAGTCTGTAGCTTTCATTAATTCTTAAAGAGGTCCAACATCCAGAAGAGGTCAAGAAGTACTTTTTAAAATAAGCAAAAATTAATGGATGGTTGGATGCAGAAAAAAATAAAATTTTTTAATAATGTATTCCAATAATGTAGAAATTTAATGTAACATAAAGAAAGCCATTTATTCAATTTTTACATCATGGTTAGGTCCTAGAGCCAAGGAAGTGTTATAAACTTAAAACAAAAGTGAGAAAAATAAAAGTCCTCACCTCTAGGTTAAATCAAGCTTCATTATGAAATATCATGAATCTACCCAATGATTTACCAGTAAATAACCAACCTGGCGAATAATTACAGCATGTCTTATGCACTATGTATCACTAAAAAACATCTAATGACAGTGCTAAGTGATTTTAAATTTACTGGGAAAATTTGCTACTTAAAGGAAGGCAAAGAAAAAAAAACCATTCATTTCATAGTGAGTATGTCATGCACTGAGCTAGGCATCAAAAGTTCAAAAAGAACACTTAATCTTCTGAGAAGTACAAAATCTACTGGGAAAGACAGATGTGTAAAAATAAAAGTATAATACAGGTATGTGGAAATGAATAGTTTCCTGGCGAAGCTAAATAATATTTCCAAGAAAAGTTGACATACAAGCTAGGGTAGTTTCATCAATAACAGATCAAGAACTGCAGGCTAAGATGGACATTTCCAGTGTAGGGATGCTTACAAAGGTATAGATGGAGCCCTTCTGTGTGCTGAGAGTAGGGTAGGCAAAAGACTAGCAGGAGATCAGGTTCAGACTGGAAATAACCTTCTATGAATTGATAAACTTGGATGTTTTCCTGAATGCAAAAAGCCACAGCTATTGAAGGTTTTTGAAGAATTACTTGAAAGAAAATTGATGTTTATGAGCAACACCTATCTTTAGTTAGAGCCTTAATTCACAATTTAATGGCAGATTCTTATAATAACCCATCACGGGCTTCCCACGTGCTCAGCAGGTGCATGGCCTGGCAGCTGCTTACCTGTAACTGAAAGATTCGTCACGCCAGCACTGGTCAGAGGGAGGACAGGGCTGACTGTGAGGGTAGTTGCTGTACTGCTAGTCACAAGGCTTGGTGTGGTTGCCACCTTGAGGTCAGAAAGGAAAACATAGACAAAGCACCTAAAAATCATTTTATAGTCACTCTTTGGTCTTGGAATTGAGACATCTGACATCCTGTGCTGGAAAGCTGCTACTGGAAGATGGTTGTTCACTGATACCACAAATAACTTTGCCCGGGTTTTAAAAATAAATAATAAAAGTCCCTAAATTTCAATAATGTTGAATTAGACATAAGTCAGTAATAAACATTCTACTAAATATCAACTTTACTTAAATAAGAAAACTGTTTGACAGGATCGGGGAATCTGGGGTACATGTATTACTTTTACTTTTGACTCGGGGGGGCAGTATGGCCTTATGTTTGGTCTTAATAAAAGAAAATTATAAAAATAATATCATGTAAACTTTCAAAAAACTAAGATTAGTTTTGAAATACAAAAAAATTCTACAGCTTGCAAGAAATACTGTCTTCTAGGATAAATAAATCTGAAACATAAACATCACCTGTACAAAACAAAATTGTTATTTAATAATTCTCTTTTTCATACCTATCTCATGAACTTTATGACTACAAAGCCACCACTTAACAACTACAACTTTCCTGTAAACTAACATGTGCTTTTAATGCTGACTTTAGTTTAAAAAGCCTGCCAGTATGGAATGCTATTCAATTAAAATAAAGCCAAATTAAAAAAAAAAGGACAGAAATGCAAACTCAATAATATTCCCATATTTTGAATCCTGGCAATGTAGAAGTCACATATACAATCATCCTAAAAATCAAGGGAGTCACATGACCACTGTATGTCTCTTCAATCTAGGAGTAATGCAAACAGCAGAAGTTACTCAATGAGGTTTCACAGGAAAGAATCATATGTTGTTTGAAAGTAAAAGATCTGAGATAATTGTTTTAATACAAGTTCAGAGCTGAAGGTCTGGTAATTTACTGTCAATCATGTGAGTGTAAGTTTAATTAATTGGGTTTTAGAACTCAACATGAATAAAAAGTAACTAAAGATTTTCTAAGATAACTGGAATGAGCAGCAAATTTATTCCCATGGTTACAGAGTAATCTAAGGAACTATACTAGAAAAGAATATGATGGAAATGCAATGAAAGAATTAAAATTGTTCACTTTAAAAATTAAGAAAGGTAGGTAGGGTGCGGTGGCTCACACCTGTAATCCCAGCACTTTGGGAGGCTGAGGTGGGTGGATCACCTGAGATCAGGAGTTCACGACCAGCCTGGCCAACATGGTAAAATCCTGTCTCAACTAAAAATACAAAAAAATTAGCTGGGCCTGGTGGCGGGTGCCTGTAATCCCAACTACTTTGGGAGGCTGAGGCAGAAGAATTGCTTCAACCTGGGAGGCAGAGGTTGCAGTGAGCTGAGATCACACCAATGCACTCCAGCCTGGGTGATAAGAGCAAAACTCTGTCTCAATTAAAAAAAAAAAAAAAAAAAAAAAGATAAGCTGGGTGTGGTGGCTCACATCTGTAATCCCAGCACTTTGGAAGGCTGAGGCAGGTAGATCACTTGAGGTCAGAAGTTCAAGACCAGCCTGGCCAACATGGTGAAACCCCACTTCTACTAAAAATACAAAAAATAAGCGCGTGGTGGTGGGCACCTGTAATCCTAGCTACTTTGGGAGGCTGAGGCAGGGAGAACTGCTTGAACCCGGGAGGCAGAGGTTGCAGTGAGCTGAGATCGTACCAGTGCACTCCAGCCTGGGTGATGGACTGAGAATCTGCCTCAAAAATAAATAAATAAATAAATAAATAAAAAAGACCAGTAAGTTCTTGGGTTAATAACAATGAGATTTCACCCTCTGTGCAGGGGCACCTCAAGACCAGTGACCTCAGCAAAAAGAGAAAGAAAGAGAGACAAAGAATTTCGTTACCTTGATAATGTCTAAAATATAAATGTACATGCATTTATTTGATGTATTTATTCATTAAATTCCTGTTATGAAATAAACTGATTTAATAGGTCATTTGCAAAACTGCAAAAATTAGCCCTTGAGCTTGGACTCCCTATTTTTCGTTCTTACCAGTGAAGTCGGGCTAGGGAAAATTGCTTTGATAGGTGAGCTGCTGGTCCCACCACTGCTTGGTGGGTTGATTCTTTTTTCTTTCTGGCGGCGGTTACAGAACCAAACACGAATCACCTCTTTTTCCATGTTGAGCTGATCAGCAATCATAGTGATCTCTTCAGAGGTAGGCTTTTGATTCTGAAGGGTGAAAAAATGTAATTCTAAAAGTTATCCTTTGAAATAACTTTTTGAACTACTGGCATAATCATGCCAGTATATAAATAAACAAACGAGGAGGGATAGGTTAGAAAATGAAGTGGGGATACATATGACCATCCATATTAGGCCACTTTCAACAGAGAGATTCTGTAGATAGAAGTTCTAATGAACATATACTTACTAAACTTATTCATATTAACTTAGAATAAGTTATCATCAAATATCTGTATTTTTTCATTTTTAAGATCTATTAATTGTGAATAAAATTAACAAAATACCAACACAACCCTATGTATTAGTAGGAATTTAACCTTTCTCCATGCTTCATGCTATC
Source organism: Cheracebus regulus (assembly GCA_963574635.1). Taxonomy (NCBI): domain Eukaryota; kingdom Metazoa; phylum Chordata; class Mammalia; order Primates; family Pitheciidae; genus Cheracebus; species Cheracebus regulus. Next base: position 61,713 of record CAUYQU010026745.1, on the reverse strand, counting down.
TAATTTGGACCTCACATTAAGAAAGGCAGGTATTTCACAGATGAAGGACCTTCAGCTTAAAGAAATCATGTGATTTGCCCAATCATACAGTTAGTAAGTGGTAGAGCTGATAAAAATTCCTAATTCAGCGTCCTTCTAATATGCTCGTCTTTGCTGAATTAGAGAAGTCAAAATTTTCTTAAAAGCTTTGATTATGATATTGCCTGGCACAAAAAAATAATTGCCAAATATCTCTTGCATTAACTTAAGCTCCACAGCCTAACATTCGAGGTTGCTAGTGTTCCAGTCCCAAATGACTATTCCATGCATACAGACACTAGAATTTAACCAACCAATCTACTAGAGTGTCTCCTGGTACACTTTATGGTTTCCCTCACTCCAACGTTTTCCCCACTCTGAGGGGGAAACGCTCATGTGTTTCCTCTGCTTTAAGTACTTTCCATTCACTTTTTCTAGTCTGTGGAATTAATTCCTATGTATCCTATGGTAGCTGCCACCTCTCTCATACTGAGTGCTCACGTGGCTATGACTCTGGTCTCTCCTGAAACATGCAGAACTCTGGTTCTGTCTCCTATGTCAGTCAGTAACTTATTTATTTCACCTATTACATTAAAATCATCCATAAGGGCAGAGGCTCACAGGTCATCTTTTATCACCTACAGTTTCTACTAAGTACTAATGTTAAGTACTACACAGACAATTCCATGTACAGAAAAGTAAAAACCTCACTGACCTCCAAGAAACTCTTCTCTAAGGCCACACGGATGTTGGTCTCTATGCTGGTGCGTTTCTTCCTTCTACGGCTCAAGCCCTCAATTCCCGGAGAATTCAGGGCACTTGGGCTGGAGAGGGACGAATCAGATGAGAGGTTCTCTGTAAGAATGAAGAAAATACAGAAATAAAATTAGCTAAGCACAGTGATTCGTGTGTATAACATGCATATTAACAACAAAACTGACAAAATAAGCTACATGCAAGTATGAAAAGGTTTTCACATAACTTACACTGCAATATTGCTTCTTGGCCAGGCATAGTAGATCACACCTGTAATCCCAACACTTTGGGAGGCTGAGGTGGGAGGATTACTTGAGGTCAGGAGTTCAAGACCAGCCTGGCTAACATGGTGAAACCCCATCTCTACAAAAATACGAAAATCAGCTGGGCATGGTGGCGTGCGCCTGTGGTCCCAGCTACTTGGGAAGCTGAGGTGGGAGAATCACTTGAACCTGGGAGGTGGAGGTTGCAGTGAGCTGAGATCGTGCCACTGTACTCCAGCCTGGGCAACAGAGTGAGACCATGTCTCAAAAAATACAGCTTACTACTATGGATATTTCTGCTGCCCTTATTGGCATTCTTTGTCCTAGGATAGTTGACAATATTACCACTACTTTTGGATTTCTGTTTCTGAGAAAGAAGTTGTTTACTATTCCTACCCTTAAACTCAGCTCTATGTCTCTCATTTCTGTTTATAAATTCTGAGGATAAAAAGAAGAAAGCTTCTTGGAAATTACTGAACGTTTAACATTTATCTTGTAAATGGCCTCTCATTTTATTGGTATAATCTAGGGTAAAAAAAAAAAGAAACTAATGAAATATTTATAAATTCTCTGAAGTTAAATCACACAGTTCTGTGATTTCACAGTTTAATAACCTTGGGTATATCAGACACATCTGAGTTTGTTTCTGCTACATGTAAAATAAGATGGGGGAGTAAACCAGTCGTTTTTATCTGTGGACTCAGGAAACAGATGCCTAGGCCTCACCAATAGCTACTGAATAAAACTCTCCAAGGATGTGTGTTTCAGGTTTGTCTTTTCCAAAGGCCTAGTTTTTGTTCACATCTACAATAAGAACCATAGTCTAAGAAATCTAGATGATTCCTATAGCTCTCATAGTCTATGATTCTGTGACTCAAAATCCAATCTTCCAAAACGAAAACTTAGCACAAAAAACATAAGACAAGGCTAGTAGTCCAACTTTTCTGAATGAAATGTGTGGTCATTTGAAATAACAAAAGCAGAAATACTAAAGGAACAAGTTCTACGATAATTCATCAAGGAATAAACAATAAGCTTGCACTTCAAGCTTATCTAAAATACAAAGGCCTTCTTATCCTATTCCTTCAACTGTATGTGTTCCTAATCCTGGCTCAAATACAAGAAGTATTTCAGGCTAAAAATTATTGCTAATTATTTAGACTATGACTACTAGAATATTTAAATGAATCAGCTTTCTGATTTATATCACCATAATTTATAATGATCATCACAGGATTAGTAAGCTTCAAGGTTCTATAATAACAAAAGTAGAGTAACAAATATAAACCCTAATTTATATAACAACCCCCCTGTAAAATTCCAATGAATGACAAAGAAATGTCTTATATATTCACTTACCTGCATCATTTAGCCACTTCTCTAAAAGTGGCTTCAACTTGCACATGTTCTTAAAGCTGAGGTTCAAGGCTTCAAAGCGAGAGATGGTAGTTTGGCTGAAGTCATTTCCATATAGTTTCCCCATAGCAAGCCCAACATCACCCTACACATAATACAGAGCAGAAGAGGAGAGGAAATAGAGAGTCATCTCATCAATGCTTAAAGCTTTTACTCTGTGGTGTTGCTCCAATAACTGCTGTAGACAAAGGATCAATAATTATTCTACTTACAGGGTCCCACATAAACTCCATCCCTAAGCCAGTCACAGCGTTACTGTGAGGACTCTGTTAGGCCTGATCATTACAGTGTTCAATACTGTCCCACATACTTTCCTATTTTGAATCTCTTTTTGCTACCTTACTCAATCATGGAGATACCAAAATTTCAACTAGGTATCAAAAATAGTGCTGATATTCTAACAAGCCCCTTAACTGATGCAACCAAAACGATTTTCAAGTAATCTTTAAAAATGAATTTATCTGGTCTAGGCACAGTGGCTACATTTTTAATCCCAGCACTTTGGGAGGCCTAGGCCTACATGGGTGGATTGCTTGAGCCCAGGATTTCCAGACCAGCCTGGGCAACATGGCAAAACATGTACAAAAAATACAAATATCAGCCAGGTGTGGTGGCATGTGCCTGTAGTCCCAGCTATTTGGGAAGCTGAGGTGGGAGGATCTCTTGAGCCCAGGAGATCAAGGCTGTAGCGAGCCATGATCATGCCATTGCACTCCAGTCCGGGTGACAGAGTGAGACCCAGTCTCAAAAAAAGAAAAAAAATTAAAAAAGAAAAAGAAAAATAAATTTATCTCGATCACCTACAAGTATTATATATAATCCTCTAGATAACCCAAGATATTTCTGAACTAACCAAACTTCCCAAAAATCACTTCAAAAATTAGAAATCATCTCTTTCTTCTTCTCCCTATCAAGTATTTCTGATAGCAGTGAAAAAGAAATCTATTTTCACTCCTAGTTTGGATTTCAAAGTTAGTTACAAAAAACAGGTATTCTAAAAGACTACTTTTGTAACCATCATAGAAATAGAAATTCACAGTAGAGAGGTTTGACCCATTTAGTCAAAACTTCATGGGCACTGGAAACTTGGTAACCTTATAGCAATAGAACAATGATGCCCTGAATATATTACAAAAGATGTCTTTCTCTATAATCCTATAACCTTTGAAATGTATACAGAGCTTTTTTTTCTTCTTGCTGAATCTCTCTTGTTCAAGCTGGAAAAAGAAAATCTTAATAGTTACTTTATATAGAGGAAACAGAAGCTCAGAGTTTAAATGATTCATTCACCCATTCATTCCAATTAGTTTATTGACAGCGCAGAAAGACAGCATCATTTCTTGTCGAAAGTACTATACAACTAATTCTACTATGAGACAGTCAACTATTCTGGCAACACTTATTTTGAACTGGGATTATCCCAATCCTTTGATTTCCCCCCATCCCTAGTCCATCTTTTGAATACTACATTTTTTATCAGCACCTACATTAAGTGGTAGTTGGGTTAAAAAAAAAAAACAACATTTTTAAAACCTCATTTTCTTTTTGGTGAGCAACTTCTGGTAAAAAATTTAACAGATGGGACATGTTGGAACTGTAAGATAAAATGAGGCACACAAAATACCTGAACTTCAACTGATTGATATCCTCTGCCTTCCCATATAGCCACTAGTCACATGTGGCTATTTAAGTTTAAATTAATTAAAATCCAATAAATTAAAAATTCAGTTCCTCAGCACCACAGCCCTTCCAAATGCTCAACAGCCACAAGTAGACAGTGGCTATTGTACTGGACCACACAAATACAGAACACCCCATCATCACAGAAAGTTTTAATGACAGTTCTGAATATACTGAAATAGACTGCTTATGGATTTCCTTCCAATTATGGTGAAACTGAAAGAACCAAAATTAGTGGTGAGCAGGGCAAAAATGCTATCTGTCACATCTATATTGTACACAAATATATCTAAAGATATAGATGACTATGTTTACCTATATCTCCATATATTTATTAAATGTTACTTCATTCAGGCCAGGCATGGTGGCTCACACCTGTAATCCCAGCACTTTGGGAGGCTGAGGCGGATAGATTACTAGAGGTCAAGAGTTCTAAGACCAGCCTGGCCAACATGGTGAAACCCCATCTCTACTAAAAATACAAAAATTAGCTGGGCATGGTGCGCACCCCTGTAATCCCAGCTACTCAGGAGGCTAAGGCAGGAGAATTACTTGAAACCCAGGAGGCGGAGGTTGCTGTAAGCCAAGATCATGCCACTGCACTCCAGCCTGGGCAACAGAATGAGACTCTATCTCTAAAAATTACTTCAGTCAATCAAATATTCACTAAGTGCTTACTATATGTCAAGCACTAAACTTACGCTTTGTGTGTCATATATATTCATGTCATGGTCATCTTGTTTAGATTAGAGCTGGCACCAACTAACCCCGCAATTCTTTGAGTATGAGAACTTATGTAGCAGTTAGATGGCAACGGCATTTTCTGGAATAGTAACTGCACAGTATGCTACAGATTTTCACAAACTTCTATCTTATTATAAAAGTAACAATTTAACAAGTAAAAAATAAATCTACAGCCAGGGCAATAGGCTAAATATGCTAACCTTATACTTATTTCAGCTTTGTGACTTACTCCTAACAATCTAGTTTTATGTTTAGCTTTTTTTTTTTTTTTAGGAGAGACCCCATCTCTCCCCAAAAAAGAAAAAAAATTAGCTGGGTGTGGTGCATGTGCCAGCAGTCCCAGCTACTTAGGAGGCTGAGGTGGGAAGATCACTTGACCCCAGAAGTTTGAGGCTGCAGTGAGCTTTATTTTTGTGCCACTGCATTCCAGTCAGAGCCGACATAGACCCTCTCTCTCTCAAAAAATAAGTAAATAAAAAATATATTTCAAAAAATCACAAAAGTAACTATAAGAAATGATACCTAAAGGTGGTGGCTGGAAATAAAGCTATGCCACTAACTAACTAGAACCATGATAAAGTGAGTTTATCATTTATTAACAGTATATTTTATTTCACATTTAAATTGCTTGATTAAATAAAAAGCAACAGGCTCCTCAGTTAACATACTATTTTTCATTAATTTGGTACAGGCTTGGTTTAGTGCTCTTTAGTGATAATCCAATTCACAACCATCTTGGGTTATCACTCACAAAAGTAAACGTTTTAAGTAGTCAATTCATATATGATCTTAACTGTATTATATCCCTTTGATATTTTTAAAAAGAGCAAAACAAAAAAGAAACAAAGACTGGGACTGGGAAATAATGAATGTACCACATGTGATAAATGTATTATACTATGATATGCTTTTTAATTGTGCAAAGACATCCATAGTAATCCTTTAATAAGCAATTACATAATTAGAAAGTAACTGTTTAAAACATCTAATAATATGTATATTTAATCAGAGAATAGGGATATATTTAATCAGAGAATAGTAAATAACTTGACTGGCTAAAACTTTCTCTTTGTGTGTGTATACAAATAAGTTGGACACAGAACAACCTTTGAGTAACTAAAATTGAAGTAGCTGACTTAAAAACAGAGGTTGATAGACTGATTTTCCATTCTGCAGCAGCAGTATGTACTTTAACCTACATAGTCCAAGTTTGTGAATGATTGCCCTGTTGTGTCAAAGTCATTTCAAAAAATAAGGAATGGTTATGCCAAAAAATAGGATAAAACCATAAAACAAAACACGAGACCATAAGGAAGCTCCTTTAACTGGAGGGATGTGCAGAGGGGGAAAATAAGATAACACTGGCAATATACTGAGTCAGATGCCACAGAAAGGCAAACCACTATTTTAATAAAAGTTAAAGATTTTTAAAAGCCTTAACATTTTTGGCATATCACTTAGGCAACAATCTGTTAGAGAACCTCAGGGTATGCTGTGCTAATAGCTTAAAACTTAAGGCACTGCTATCAATCTAGTTTTATGTTTAGCTTTTTTCTTTTTTTTTTTTTGAGACGAAGTCTTGCTCTGTTGCCCAGACTGGAGTGCAGTGGTGCGATCTCGGCTCACTGCAACGTCTGCCTCCCGGGTTCAAGCAATTCTCCCTGCCTCAGCCTCCTGAGTAGCTAAGATTATAGGTGCCTGCCACCACACCTGGCTAATTTTTGTATTTTTAGTAGAGATGGGGTTTTGCCATGTTGGCCAGACTGGTCTTGAACTCCTGACCTCAGGTGATCCACTCGCCTCAGCCTCCCAAAGTGCTGGGATTATAGGCATGAGCCACCACACCCAGCCTAGCTTTCTTTTTAAAACAAGTCAGATCATTTAAGATGCTTTGACAGTATTAAAATGTTTCTGGATAATTTGTTTCTTAATAAGTGAAACTTCTCACAAATGTAACTGTATTTCCTATAAAATTATTTTATATTCCCCAATACAATTCATTTTCTTGAGCAAAAATGAATTACCAAGGTCTGGGCTGCACATGGTAGCTTACACCTGTAATCTCAGCATTTTAAGAAGCTCATGTGGGCAGATTTGCTTGGGCCTAGGAGTTTGAGACCAGCCTAGGCAACATGACAAGACCTCATCTCTACAAAAAATACAAAAACTAGCCGGGTGTGGTGGTATGCCTGTAGTCCCAGCTGCTCAGGAGACAGAAGTGGGAGAAGCCCTTGAGCCCTGGAGGTCTCAGCCTGGGTGACAGACCAAGACCCTGTCTCAAAAAGAAAAAAAAAGATACATATATATCTTTTTAATATAAAGATAGATATAAATGTGTTCTTAAGAACACCCACCCATCCCTTAATACATGTAGGGATGGTAACCTCAGATTTTGACCTACCAGGCCAGGTGGGGCATTACTGTACTTTCAACACAAAATAATTTGAATAATATTGAAGTAGTGGCTTAAAAACTTCAAATAGTAGGCCAGGAGAGGTGGCTCACGCCTGTAATCCCAGCACTTTGGGAGGCTGAGGTGGGTGTATCTCCTGAGGTTGGAAGTTCGAGACCAGCCTGACCAACATGGAGAAACCTCCATCTCTACTAAAAATACAAAATTAGCTGGGTGTGGTGGTGTATGCCTGTAATCCCAGCTACTCGTGAGGCTGAGGTAGGAGAATCGCTTGAACCTAGGAGGTGGAGGTTGTGGTGAGCCGAGATCGTGCCATTGCACTCCAGCCTGGGCAGCAAGAGTGAAACTGTTTCAAAAAAACAAAACAAAACTTCAAATGGTAATTATATTCCCTGGAAAGAAAACATCAGATTTTTCCTGATTCCATAAAAGCACCCAATCTAATCCATACTTGTTTTTTTGTTCACCTAATGATCTTAAACCATTTTACATAAATAAATTTCATTCAGTTTAATTCCCTGCCTGTTTAAAAGTATTATTTGCAGGATGGGCGCAGTGGCTCACACCTGTAATTCTAACACTTTGGGAGGCCAAGGTGGGAGGATTGCTTGAGGCCAGGAGTTCAAAACCAACCTGGCCAACATAGTGAGACCATGTCTCCAAAAAAATATGACAGTTAATCAAAGAGTAAGTCAATGGTAGTGCTTAATACAAACAGAAATGCTATATATCCAGACAACTGTTTAAATCATTAAATATATTCACTCTACTTTAAAAGTCCTCAGCTGACAAATTCCAGAAAATTAATTTGGATTTTGGTTAATTTGGGGTTTTCATCTTCTAGAGATTCTTAATTAGTTTCAGCACACGCTTAAGAGAGCGTGTGCACCTGTGCTTGCATGCATGTCTCCATCACCCCCTCTCTTCCAAAATGTTATTTTTATTTTTTATATATTTTTTAGAGACAGTGTCTTGCTCTGTCACTCAGGCTGGAGTGCAATGGAGCAATCATGGCTCACTGCAGCCTCGATCTCTCGGGCTCAAGCAATCCTCCCACCTCAGCATCCTGATAGCTTAGACTACGGTTAATTTTTTTATTTATTTACTTTTTGTAGAGATAGGGTCTCACTAGAGACCAGGCTGGTCTCCAACTCCTGGGCTCAAGCAATCCTCCCACCTCAGCCTCCCAAAGTGCTGGGATTACAGATGTGAGCTACTGCAACCTATCACAAAAAACTATTTTTAAACAAGTCTTCTAAACGTTTCCCCTTTTAGCTACTATAATACACCCTGTAATCTTTACTCTCTCAATCTTACATATGTAGCACTAAGGTCTACCACCAGATATTCTTCAAATCCTCAGTACAGTCAAAATATCTCCAACGCAATCTCTTAAACTCTCACAATTTACTAATATATTATGATTTCAGAGGCCTGTGTTCTGAAAGGAACCATAAAGCTTCTAGAGTAACATTAAACCATATATTAAAAATGCAGGAAAAGGCTAACAAAAAGGTACAGTTTAAAACCAAAAAACAACACGGCTGAGGAACACATTGTTCCTTAGAAGCCTCTTTGGACATATAAAGCAAACACAGTTGTCCCTCGGCATGCACAGGGGATTGGTTTTGGGACCTCCCTTGGATACCAGAATCCACTGATGCTCAAGTCCTTGAAATTATAAAATGCATATTTGTATTTAACGTATGTGTAACCTCCCATATACTTTATATCATCTCTAAGTTACCTATGATACTTAATATAATGTAATGCTATGTAAGTCGTTGTTGTATTGTTTAGGAAATAATGGCAAGAAAAAAAGTCTCTACAAGTTCAGTACAAATTATGACCATCCTTTTTCGCACCCCTTGCCCCAAATATTTTGGATTGGTTGAATCCACAGATGTGAACTCCATGAATATAGCCAGCCAACTGTATTTGAACCCAGCCAAGGAGTGCAATCAATGTAAGGCCAATTCACCCTACCTGAGTGAATCCAAGTTTGATTCGTCTTTGTTTGAAGGTCTTAGCAAACTGCTCAAGCTCCTCAAGGTCACTGGGCTCCTCCAAGCTGGGAGTATCAATTCGCTTTGGTGTTGACTGGCTCTGTGGAAGTGTCTGAATTGGGGTTGCTGCTATTGTGCGTGTTGGGGTTGCTGGCTGTTGGAGAAAGAATAAAACGATGAGGACAAACACGTGAAGAGATAATTAGGTTTACTCCAACTAAACAACTTAGGGAAATAGCCATATTCATGGAGAACTATGAAGACTATGTAACACTACAGAATGTACAACAGTTCAGTGAGCAAAGCAGACAGTGAAATTATGTATACTGTAATTACAAGGTTAAGCATGTAATTCTATAGAAGAAAACATGAATATACAAAAATAAAATCTATTATAACTGGGTTTTCAAATGGTCTGAATACCTGTATCTTATGTCTTTTAATGAATTACTCTTTATTTCAGAAAATCTATTTCATAAGTCTGGCACTTAAACTGTCAAAACAGTAGAGAGCCTGTCTTGTTTATCACTATCACATCTCCAACCTGTGACACAGTATTATAAAAATAGCATTCAAGATCATTAAAACTATTTTAAGGGGAAAAGTAAACCACCTGTAGTTTAAATAGCTTATAACGGGTTTCACTTTTGTTTTTCTCTTCAAGTTTTTTCCCCAAGGACCTACATTTTTAAACCTTTACTATAATTATGGTGTACATAATTTTACTCTGGTTGTCTCACTTAACATTGTTTTTTAACTTTTTTTCTATGGTATTTCAGTCTTCATAATTATCCTTTTAAAAAACTAACGTAATATTCTTGTAACAGTTTTTCATTTATGTTTTCATGAATATAGATAATAACACAATGAAAAACTTTATGCACATTAGTTATTTTTTCCACCTATATGCGTAACTAATTCTTTTGAGATAAATTCTCAAGGGCTTTTCTGGTAACTAGATAAACAATTTCTTTCTTTCTTTTTTTTTTTTTAAGGCTGGTCAAGTGAAGCAGTGAGAGTGGAGAAGGAACAAAGAAATCTGTAACTGGTTGTGATCAATTAGTTGTAAACACCACTGCACTCGGACCAACCCTAGATAAACAATTTCATGGCTTTTGATATCATAATATTGGTTGCCACTCTGCAACACTCTTCCACATGGCTTGTGTTAGCAGTTTAAAAAAATGTTTTGCTAATTCAAGAAGTAAATGGTAGCTCCCTGATGCCTTAATTTGTATTTCTCTTACTACTCAATGTCAAAATTTTCTTATGTGTCAATTATTACCTGTATTTCCTTGGATGTGAATTGGATTTATGTCCTTAACCTATTTATATATTAATTATGCCCTTATTCTCATCCTTATCCTTAGAGAGATCCGCCAACTTTATAGAGTAAGCTTTGTCATATTAATGCAAATCCTTTTCCCAATTTGCTTTTTTCCTTTTATTTTTCAGTGTACATAAAGCTTTAAGTTATCATTTGGGTGAGCTTTTAATTTTCCTTTCTAACATATCCCATTACTTCAAATCTGAGAAAGCTTCATTTATTTCTAACACTGATAAAATTCCTTTTAATCTGCTAGCTGCTTCTGTGTATTGTTGAATATTTGAATATTTAAATCCATGTATAGTTTATTTTTGGACATGAGAGTATGGTCTTTTTAAAAATAAAATACTCAATTTTCTTATCACACAAATATAAGGTTATTCTATTTTATTCATAAGCCCTGAGTGCAACACACCTCACTAGCAAGAGGTGCTCCCTGACTGCATCTTAATTGTCAGCTGATCCCTCCTGTGAACAGTAGCCCAGGTGAGCAATTATAAACCAAGATTACAGATAAAGTCTGTGGCTGTGAATTTTTCTTCTAATTTAGATGAGCTTTACCTTGTGAGTCAAGGCTTCCTTCAAAGCAACTCACTGGCCCAGAAAACTACAGAATAAGCATTACACAGGCAACAACTGCAGTTAAGTTCCTCTCTTATCATCCTGTTTCAATGACAACAACAAAGTTCATTTCTATGTCACGCTGACACTGCATACTATTCAACCTGACCATTTTGGAGGACCCAAAACCAGCACCAACCATACTAGACTATGTGGCTGTACACTTCTCACAGCACAACTGCTTGACAGGTAGAGGTGACTCTTAACTATCGTATTGTTACTTCATCTCCAGGCTTGAAGTAGCCCCATTCTCAAATAATAAAGGACTAAAAATAGCTTGGGTACCTTTAGATGGGGTGGTTACAGATAAGTTACCCCAACTGCAGAAACCTCAGGCTGGACTGGGCCAGATCTAGAAATGGCAGAGTAGAATTCAGTGAGCAGGAGTCAGGATGAAGCCACAACAGCCCTGCCACCATATGCAGAGCATGCAGGCCAAGGAGTAATGTCTGGTACAGACCTTTTTCAAAACCCAACCTCACTCTTGCATTCAGCATATTCACAAATTCACCATTTAAAAGGGCACAGTTTATGTTCTGGCAACTATATACCGTCATACAACTGCTACTACAATTAAAATACAGAACATTCTCATTACTCCCAAAAGTTCCCTTGTGCCCTTTGCAGTTAATCCCCACCATTAGCCCCCTGTGCCTGGCAATCACTAATATGTTTTCCGTTACTATAGTTTTGTCTTTTCTAAAATGCCATGTGCATTGAATCATACTATATGCACTCTTTTATGTCTTCTTTCATTTAGTATAACGCTTGTGAGATTCATAGGAGATGCATGTATCAGAGAAGCATGTTTCTTTTTATTGCTAAGTAGCATTCCATCATATGGATATGCTAAAGCTTGTTACCTATTCACCAGCTGATGTGTATTTAGGTTGTTTCCAGTTTGAAGTGAATAAAGCTGCTATAATCATTCACATACAAGACATATGCTTTCATTTCTCGGAATAAAACTGCTGGGTCACAAGTTACACGTATATTTAATTTTATAAGAAACTGCCAACCTGGTGCGCTGGCTCACGCCTTTCATCTCAACACTTTGGGAGGCCAAGATAAGCAGATCACTTGAGCCCAGGAGTTTGAGACCAGCCTAGGCAACATGGTGAAACCCCATCTCTACAACAAATACAAAAATTAGCTGGGCATGATAGTGCACACCTGTAGTCCCAGCTACTCGGAAGGCTGACGCAGGAGGATTGCTTGAACTTGGGAGGTCAAGGCTGCTAGAGTGGGCTGTGATTGTGCTACTGTACTCCAGCCTGAGTGACAGAGCAAGATCTTGCCTCCCCATCACCCCTCCAAAAAAACTGACGTAATAATTTCCAAAGTGTGTGTACCATTTTGCAACACCACTAAGCAACGTATGAGAACTCTAGTTGCTTTACCTTCTTACGAACACTTGGTTTTGTCATAGCCTTTTAAATTTTGCTTATTATTCTAGTGAGTGTGTAGTGATATTTCATTTAAATTTTCCTGATGACTAATGGTTTTTGAGCATCTTTTCATATGCCTGCTGGACATTTACATATCTTCTTTGGTGAAGTATCTCCAATTCTTTTGCCACCAATTCCCTTAAATCAGATTGTCTTATTATTGAGTTGTATGAGTTCTTTAGAAATTCTGGATACAAATCTTTTATCAGATATATTAAAAATATGTTCTCCCCATCTGTGGTTTTCTTTTCATTCGCTTGAGAGAAGCTTTTATTTTTTATGAAATTAAATTTATCAACTGTTTTTCTTTTATGGTGCTTATTGTGTCCTATTTAAGAAATCCTTGCCTCACCCAAGGACACAAAGATTTTTGCGTAAGCTGTTTCTCTAAGTTTAGGTCTATGATCCATCAAACAAATCTTTGTATATGGTGTGAAATAATAGTCAAGATTTTTTTTTTCTATTGTTTCAGCAGCATTTTTTGAAATAACTTTCTTTTTCCCACCGAAATCCTTTGGCACCTTTGGCAAATCAGTTGGCCATGTACACATGGGTCTATTGAACCTTCTATTCTGTTCCACTGATCTCTAGTTCTATCCATATGCCAGTATTACACTGCCTTCATTACTGGAGTTTTATAATTATTCTTGATATCAGGTAGTTGTTCAACTTTCTTACTTCTCAAAATTGTTTGGTTATTCTGTGTTTTCTTACAGTTCCATATAAATGTTAGAAACAGTATACAAATTTCTACAAAAAAGCCTGCTAGATACTGGTTTAGACTGTGTTGAATCTAGAGGTCAATTTGGGAAAAACTGACACATTTAACAACTTAAGTCTTCTGATTTATTAACATATTACATCTTTCTATTTTACAAGTCTTTAATTTTATGCAGCAATGTTTTACAGTTTTCAATGTACAGGCCTTACAAATATTTTGTTAAGTTTATCCCTAAGTACTGTAAATGTCTTTTTCTTAATTTAAGTTTCCAAATGCTCACTGCTAGTATATAGAAATGTAAATGATTTTTCTATATTGACTGTAACATAGTTGCTCAAGTTACTTATTCCAGTAGCTTGTTTTCTTGGTAGATTCCTTAGGATTTTCTACATAGACAATTGTGTCATCTAGCAACTAAGATAGTTTTTCTTCTTCCTTTCTAATCTATATGTCATTTATTAATATTTTACTTTCTTCTTCAGTATAATGTGGAATAAAAGTGGCAATTGGTTATTTTGCCTTGTTTATGATCTTAGAGGGAAAGTATTCAGTTTTTCATTAAGCATGATGTTGGCTTTTTTTTTTTTTTTTGGTAAATGCTCTTTACCAGGTTGAGAAAGTTACCTTCTATATCTAGTTTGCAAGAGTTTTTATAATAAATGGATTTTGAATTCTGTCAAATCTGGTAATGCGTTAGTATTAAGTAATAACTTCCATACTGTGGACAAAGAAAGTCAGAACTGGAAGTAGATTCAGGATCAGCCAGTCCAGTCACCTAATCTACAGTTAAGAAGACTGAGGTCCAGAGAGGTAAAATGACATGTTCAAAGCAACAGCTATATAAGAAGCAGAATTAAAACTTAAACCTCAGGTGCCTAAGATTGTTTTTATATAATTATAGTGTTTATATGGTCTAGTGGAAATGACCTAAGCAACATCAAAGCACTGAGAAAAAAGAAAATATAGAGATCAAAATTTCTTTGCAGATAAGGGTAACGATGGATTATAACTGAGGCTAACTAGGTTTCCAGTTTAAGTGGTAAAATCTACTGCCAAGTATGATGAGGAGAGGTGTCACACAGCTACAACTCATTACTCATTCACTGCTAACACAGTTATTCTTTATGAACACATAAGAAAACAGGAACTCTGAAGATTTTCAAAGACTATATTGACTTGGTAGCATTGCTTTATTGAGCTGATAAGCCTAGCTTTGATTTTCTGGTCAGTTTTTGAAGACTGAATTATTTTTATTAGATTTTTTTAAAAAGATTAAATAAAGTCCAAAAGTCTCCCCAAACAATATGATAAGAGAAAGCAACCCCCATAGAAGAAAACTGACCTGGGAGGTGAGGGTGATGCTTGGCTGCGACTGTAGGAGGTTGGCTTGGCTTTGTTGAGGTAGTTGCGTTAAAAGATTTTGCGCTTGCAGGAGACCTGTAGAAGGAAAACATGTTATACTAGAAACAGTAAAGATTTCTTTGAACACATGGCAAAAGAAGGAAAGAGTAAGAAAATAAGCTGAAAATTTCCAGTTCATCTCTGGTACTCTTACTTGTATCAAAACTCTTGCTGATCTTACTTGCCTTACATTCAATCGTGTTTTACAACTTGGGAGAGAAGACACGGAACATTAACTTAAAACTGGTATGTCTTTAGCATAATCTAAATAAGCTCTGTGATAGGTCAATTCTTTATTTAGGGAAGAGTGGGATGAAAGCAAAAAAAAAAAAAAAAAAAAAGAAAGAAATAAAAAAACTATTCTAAATAGAAACAGCTGGAAATTCCAAAAAGAGCTCAACTTCTTAACCTAGAATCCATTAGAAACTGCCGGTATATGTTGAACCAGAGGAAAAAAAGCATTTTCAAGTTTTCTTTATCAAACATTTGCTTATTGTTGATAATAAAGTTGAAATGCAAAATATTCTACTAATATCTGCAGTAACACTGAACTTAGTTTAAAATAATTGATAAGTAATGCCACCAATGATTCATAATGACAACTGACATTCATAGTAGAAATGCAAATTCTCAATGTGTTTGTGGAAGATGCTCAATTACTTGAATATATGGTTTTTTATTTTCAGAACCTGATGGAGAGGACTAACTCAGATTGTCTGTATTTAAAGATTTAATCTATAGTACCTAGTTACAGATAAAATGCTGTTCCTAAAATACTAAATACAGGATTATGTATGCTGTGATAAGAACAATTGTAGAAAGTATTAAACAAAGTGCACCAAACAAAAGAGATTTTACCATTTTCTTTTGGACAAGTGATAAGATTATCTGAGGCAACAGCTTCCTAATTATGATTTCCTTAGGTTACTGAGTTTGGATACATTGGATATTGGAATATGTAGGACAATAGCCAAAACACTTCAGCCTACCAGAGATTAGCCATAGAATTTATCGTTTATTTATAAGTAACTAAGCACTGCCTAATTTTAAGCTATCAAAAGGTACTAATTGTTATTTCATAATGTAGGTCACAAATAAGATAAATATATTAAGTAGATTTGAATTTTTCTAGAGAACTCTGACTTTAGTTGATCTGGGGCAAGTGAAATATATATTGAAGCAAATATGATTAAATAAAATTCAGTATATATTACTACAAACATTTCTTAAAAGGCCAATTTATGGAAGTTGGCTTCCCCAAGTGTCTCCCTGTAGTTCAATCTCCATATAATAGTTAGGGTGATCTTTACGATCATATCATTTCCCAATTAAAACTCTGTCATGGCTTTATATTAGAATTAGAATAAAATCTACACAGCCCTAGGCAATCTGGCCCTGTCTAGCTCTCATATCTCATCTCCTACCACTTCCTCTGACTCACTGAACTCAGCTACTTTGGCTTTTCTTTTCCTGGATTAAGTCAAGCTTATTCCCATCTCAAGTTTTACGTTCCTTTGCCTACAAGACTCTTCACTCAGATTCTAGGTATGGTAACCTGCCCCTCATCCCTCAGTTCCCAATTCACATATTGCTTCTCCAGAGAGGCTTTTCCAGACCATAGGCCCATTCTTTTAGGCTGTTACCAGATTACTATGATCTGCTAAACTGCTTAGTACTTACTGGTTTCTAAACCACTTGTTCAAATATTTTCTATTCGATGTCTCTTAATGAGGGCAGGGCCTACATCTTGTTCAAAATATATCCCTGGTAGAGCACTATATGACACAGCAGGCACTCAACTAATTTTTCAGTGAATTAATTAAAATATCAAATTTTACTGGTTTGAAAAATACTGAAGGGTAGTCTAGAGAGAAAAATACAAGTATATTTTATGTTAACGATTAAAACTAATTAAATAAAATTATTTTGAAAAGGCTAAGGACTAAAGAATATTCAAAAACAATAATAAAAAAATGAAAGAGAAGGTCAGGTGCAGTGGCTCACGCCTGTAATCCCAGCACTTTGGTAGGCCAAGGCAGAAAGACTGCTTGAGGTCAGGAGTTCAAGACCAGCTTGGCCAACATGGTGAAACCCCACCTCTACTAAAAATACAAAAATCAGCCAGGTGTGGTAGCACACACCTGTTATCTCAGCTACTAGGGAGGCTGAGGCAAGAGAATCGCCTGAACCAGGGAAGCGGAGGTTGTGGTGAGACAAGATCATGCCACTGCACTACAGCCTGGATGAAAAAATGAGACTCTGTCTCAAAAAAGAAAAAAAAAAAAAAAGAAAGAAAGAAAGAGAGGAGCAGAAAGGTCAGAAATGAGGTCCCATTATTAAACATAGGCTATTTCAACATAGGAGTTTCTTTAAACTTTAACAATGAAAGTTAGTTTATTTATCTGTAAGAGACAAAAGCAGATATTTAAAAAATGATTGTGATTCCTATTAATCAGCAATTATAATTCTAAAGATTAATTTTGGTTTTTTGTAGTGTGAGCAAATTCAAACCTTAGGTTTTACCCCCAAACAAGGTCAGCTGAAAAGCCTGAAAGGGTCCAAAGAGGTTTAGAACTTTTTTAAGAACCATGTTTGGTGGGGTTCGGTGGCTCATGTCTATAATCCAGCACTTTGGGAGGCTGAGGCGGGAGGATCATCAGGTCAGGAGATAGAGACCATCCCAGCTAACACAGTGAAACCCTGTCTCTACTAAACATACAAAAAATTAGCCAGGCATGGTGGCACGCGCCTGTAGTCCCAGCTACTCAGGAGGCTGAGGCAGGAGGATCACCTGAACCCAGGAGGTGGAGGTTGCAGTGAGCCAAGATTGTGCCACTGCACGCCAGCCTGGGCGACAGGGCAAGACGGTCTTAAAAAAAAAAGAAAAAAGAAACCAATATTGAAGGCTAATCTCATGCTGGAAACATTATTAAAATTCCAAAAGATCAAATCTTTGTCCTCCATCGTAAAGTTAAGAGATTAGCTCTTTAGATTTTCAGCTTCTCTGATGCTATTTATTACAATGAATTCCATTCCTAGAAATGTTTATAGATGTATTTCTACTACTTTATCCTCTACATTGTTGAATAATCCTGGAAAATGGAATCTAGGTCATATATGACTAACAAATGATTACAACTCAGCAGCAGGGGTACAAAGTGATTCTATGGAAACTATATAAAGGAACAACATTTTCATTTTCTGAGTTATCTATCATTTGTTGACTGATGATACTGATATGTATGAGGCATCTTTCTAAAATGTGCTTTACATGAGTTTACTCATTGAATCCTTACAACTCTTTGAGGTGAATACTGAAAGTACCTCATTTAACAGATGAGGAAACAGGAGCCCAGAAAGTTAATTTTCCCAAAGACACACAGATAAGTGGCAGAGCCAAAATTTACAAAAAGGTAGTTTGGCTTTAAAGTCCATGCTCATAACTACTATATTACAATGACCTTCCTGAAGTTGGGTAGTAAAACATTTTTTGTAATTCACCCATTAATGTGAAGGGGAAGATAAAAAGGGAAATACATGAAACTCAGAAAAGTTAGGTGAACTGCCCAGGGTCACTGACTCTAAGGCCAATCAGTATTACATTATCTGTGTTATTTTCCCAGTCTTATAAAAAAGTCTGAAAGTTGGGGGAGGGTTTAAAAACATACACATACCTTTGCAAATACCAAAAAATCATAATGAACAGTCATTCATTATTCCTACTATCTTAATTTGAGACAAATAAAATAGAAATAAAATGAGGTCCCAGATTTGAAAAGGGAAAGACAATGCCTTTGGCTTTGCTGAAAGTAAATGAAAGCAATCTCATTCAATCTTAAGGCTTTAACAATCAACAAATCCAATAAACACACTTAGTATTGACCTTCCTAAGTCTTTCGGATCTAGGTCACTTACTCCTTCCCTCTTGGAATTTTCTTCCATTGTGATTACCACTCTCCACTAGTTTTTGACTTATGAAAATGTAGTATCTTCTGAATCTACTTACTCCTCTACACCTAAAGGGTTGGTTTCACCAAGGCTCTTCTAATACTACATATATATTTTCTCGTTTGACCCTATCAACCCTCATAGTTCCCTAAAAACCCAGGCATTATACCTAGATACCTCTTTCCTATCATTAATCAAATAAAAGTGGCCACCAGGTCCTGTCCATCTACCTACTTATTTACCAACTTTTTCTACCCAAGTTTCAACATGAACTTTGTTATATACAAACTTGGAAGTGCGCTTTTCTGCTTAAATCTGTGGTTTAGCAGAGTTTACAGAAGACTTTCTTATTGGAAGATATTGGGCCATTCACATTAGACTCCTCAAAGTGAGTCTGGGTTCAGTGGCTCATGCCTATAATCCTAGCACTTTGGGAAGCTGATGCCAAGAGGATCACTCGAGCCCAGGAATTCAAGACCAACCTGGGCAACCACAGCAAGATGGTGTCTCTACAAAAAACATTTTTTTTAAAAAAATTAGCCAGGTGCAGTAGTGCACACTGTTGCTTTGAAGTCCCAGCTGCTTTGAAGGCTAAGGTGGGAGGATTGCTTGATCCCAAGAGGTTGAGGCTGCAGTGAGCCATGATTATGCCACTGCATTCCAGCCTGAAGAGCTTCTGCACAGCAAAAGAAACTACCTACAGAACGGGAGAAAATATTTGCAAACTATGCATCCAACAAAGGTCTAATATCCAGAATCTATAGGAACTTAAACAAATTTACAACAAAAAACAACCCCATTAGCAAGTGGGGGAAAAGGACATGAACAGACACTTTTCAAAAGAAGACATATATGCAGCCAACAAGTATATGAAAAAATGCTCAACATTACTAATCATTAGAGAAATGCAAATCAAAACAACAATGAAATACCATCTCACACCAGTCAGAATGGCTATTATTAAAAACTCAAGGTCAGGAGCAGTGGCTCACACCTGTAATCCCAGCACTCTGGGAGGCCAAGACCAGACTGACCAACATGGAGAAATCCTGCCTCTACTAAAAATGCAAAATTAACTGGGTATGGTGGTTCATGCCCGTAATCCCAGCTACTTGGGAGGCTGAGGCAGGAGACTCGCTTGAACCTGGGAGGCAGAGGTTACGGTGAGCCAAGATTGCACCATTGTACTGCAGCCTGGGCAACAAGAGCAAAACTCTTTCTCACAAAAAAAAAAAAAAAAAAAAAAGAAAAAAAAAACCCTAAAAAAATAACAGATGTTGGTGAGGTTGTGGAGAAAAGGGACCGCTTATACACTACTGGTGGGAATGTAAATTAGTTAAGCCATTATGGAAAGTAGTTTGGCCATTTCTCAAGGAACATAGAATTACTATTTGATACAGCAATCCCATTATTGGTTATATATCAAAACGAATATAAATTTTCTACCATAAAGACACATACCCATGTGTATGTTCACTGCAGCACTATTCACAATAGCAAAGACATGGAATTAACCTAAATGTCCACCAACAATAGATTGGATTTTAAAAATGTTGTACATACATGCAATGGAATACTATGCCCCCATAAAACTTTGTGTACATATGGACACAAAGAAGGGAACAATAGCCACCAGGGCCTATTTGAGGGTAGAGGGTGGGAGGAGGGTGAGGATGAAAAAGCTACCTATCAGGTATTATGCTTATTACCTGAGTGATGAAATAATCCGTACACCAAATCCCTATGACATTTAATTTATCTATATAACAAACCTGCACGTGTAACCCTGAACCTAAACGTTTAAAAATAAAAATAAGTGGGGGGGTTGCGGTTAGGGCTCAGAAACTTTTCTAATTCCTCAAGTGATTCTTAAATAAATCAAATCTTAGGAAGCACTAAGCTACAGGAGTTAAGGTCAAAATCTGGAAACTTAATCTAAGGTTCTTTAATGATCTGGTCTCTGCTAATTTTTCTGGACTCAAATTTCACTATTACCTGTATATGCAAACTTATTCTGCAGTTGTAAGGCACTACTTATAGTTCTCAAAAACAGTTTATTGATTTTTCTTCCATGTTTCTAAGCTTTGCAAATGCTGTTCATTTTCCAAGACTGACATTCTCTCTTTTGTAAGACTATGAATGCATTCTCCCAAATTCACTGTGAAGACTTATCTGAACACAAAGGTACAGGGGTCTCTTTGTTTGGTTCCCATAGCAATCTGTGCATATCAAGTCTAACACTTATAATAGGTCTGTTTCCCTGCCAATAAATTCTGAGCTCTCTGCAGGTAAAAACTGAATTACTCATCTTTGAATCTTGAACATATGCTAGAATAATTATTTCATGATGAAAAATTTTGGAATTAATGATGAAGAAGAAAAAATGCAAAAACCCTACCCAGAAATAATAAAGAATTGGTAGAGATGCACTTCTGTTCCTTGGGTTGAAGTGCTGATACTCTGACACTGACCTTATACACGGGTGGCTTGATTCATTAATTATATAATATTTGCCACTCAAAGGACTCAAAGATGTTTTTTATAACTCACAAAATTTGTAGTTTCTAATATAAAATTCTTTCCTCCTTAAATTTAAAACACAATGGCTAGAAGCATATACTTTCAACAGTCTATATTCTTTGAATACATTTCCATGAAAACCAATCAAAACACTAGCAGCAACTTATCCAATTTATGTTTAGCATGTTGAATAATTTCACTTTGACTTTTGGCCAAACTCTTGAATCTTCCTTAATGATTATGCAGATGAATGGCAGTCAGGGCAACCTTTAATAATGTGGTATTTATAACAACAAAAAAAATTTTTTTAAACAAAAGTTTATAATAAAATAAAATGCAATTAAAATATTGTTCTAACAGACAGTTTCAGGCCCAAAATGATAGCAGTCCATGCATGTGTCACATTCAGTGAACAGCTTTGGTGTACCACTAATAAGCTCTAAGGAGGAGCTTACCCTGCTGGCCCTGGGGCGTCTGTGAGATGATAAACTGTGCTGGCTGCAAATTGGTGGTTGGATGCACCAACACAAACTGTTGCAGGTTGAGATTCTGCTGTTGAAGCTGTTGCAGTTGTTGAAGATCCTGAAAAATGGAAATTAAAACATGGATTGGAGATTCTGAAATAAAAGTTTGCTTAATTATAAGGCTTCCAGCTGATGAATTCTATCACATACAAACAAAGAAGAATAAATACTTAGCATGCTTTCATATTCTAAACAGGGCATGCTCTGTGTGTGCTTGACACAGCATGTGAAGCAACCTGGAGCTTCTGTAACTTACTATTTTTGTGGACTGACATATATTATTATACTAAGCCTAATTTTCAATGATTCTTTAAAATTCCCTCAGAACAAATATACTTCTCTTTTTTATCATGGAGAGGAGACCAATATGGGTCTTAAAAATCAAGTGAGAAAAGACTTTTTAAATATTTGATTGATTTTTCTCTTAAATAAAAATTGAGAGTGTTATATCTGAATTTCCATCAATAAATTAAAGGACCTATAATGATCTGACATTTGACAACAGCTTAACTAACTCAACTGAGAAATCAGTATTCAATTTTTTTGCCCCTTTCCACACGTTCTAAAGTATTCAATTTTTTAAAACAAAAAATAGCTATCCAAATAAAAATGTGATTCATAACAACAATAGCACCTTACATTGGCCTATTGTTTTATAATTTTCAAAGTGTTTTCATGCATGCTATCTTATTTAGACTAATGTTAACATACGGTCTCACAGCTTAGGCACTAAAAACATTTATTTGGTGATGAGAAAGCAGCCAAAATAAAAATATTATCTTTATAAAGATTATATATAATAAAGATTGATCTGGTATCTATTCTCTACTCTTATAGTTAATTAGTTCTTTTTAAACAGGTAGTAAAACTCTTGCTACAAGTCCATTTCTGAGTCTTTTCTGAGGGGGATAAAGACAGCTAACAATTTGACTCATAATAACTCTTCACATATTTTACTGATATAACTACTTATACCTTTTTCCTCTTCTTGAGATAAAGGAATTATTTTCCTTCTTGGTACTACTGTGTATGCTTCTTAAATACATTTTTATTATCTCTAGATACTTTGACCTAAAATGTGAAAACTGAATCCAAACAACATTCTAATGCAATAATGTTTGGCATAATGCTAATCACGCCGAAGCAGAGATGACTCACTGTCTCTCTCACATATGGGTGGCAACATTCACTGCAGAGCACATGAAAAAAATCCATGTCTGCTGTAATTAGCTAATTAAAATAAATACAGTAATCCCCTGCTTCAAAAATATGCCAGCTAATTATTCAAGAATTGTCCCTTAATATAGTCAGTTATTCAAATAATCAGCTATATGTTTATAATATCAACTCAAATAAGCAAACAAACATTATTTCTAATTCAGTGGTAAGGAAGGGTACTGCTTACCTCACTGATCTAGAGCTCCTCAGGCCTTTAAGGCCCCACACTAACAACCAAAAAGTTAATTTAACATTACATAAAACCTGCCACTTTATTCCTCACTTGCTGCCCCAGCTACTAGAGTTCCTCACTTACCTGTGCGATCTGTATGGGCTGAGACAGGGGGATCTGCGTCATGGGTGTGGCAGCAGAGGCGGAGATGGTGGCCCCAGCAGCACTATGCTGCTGGCTGGCGGAGTGCTGCTGCACTGCAGCGGCCAGCAGCTGTGCCTGTGCCTGTGCCTGCTGGAGTAGTAACTGTTGCTGGGCGGGCGTCAAAGTAAGCTAAACAAAATCAGAACAC
The DNA here is from genome assembly GCA_963574635.1 of Cheracebus regulus. Lineage (NCBI taxonomy): Eukaryota > Metazoa > Chordata > Mammalia > Primates > Pitheciidae > Cheracebus > Cheracebus regulus. The sequence continues at coordinate 38,165 of CAUYQU010026745.1, read as the reverse complement.
ACAATGGGAAAGGGTTGAAGGAGAAAGTCTCCTAATGCAAGCCAACTGCTTTGAAATAGGTAACTCAAATGATATTAGTCCCCAGCTACCCAACGTCACATGCTTAGCATACAGCTAAAATGTTCATCAGTGATCGAACTACCATTACTAGCAGAACATTTAAATTAAAACGGCGGTCCCCACTCTGGACTTAATCATTCAAGCTTGTCCAGGGCAATAGGGTTTGGGCAAAAAAGTAATTAACTAGTAAGCAAGAAAAATAAAAAGAATCACTGCTGACAGGATATGAAAAGAAATTTACACCCAACCGAACAGCAAGTGATTAGCCAGATGAATGAGGAACAAGGATGCTGGATATAACCAAGGAAAGAACTGATAAGGCCCAGCTGCTTCCCATTAGCATGAATCCCTGCCATATTCCATCATTTCCATTATGTCCAAAGATATCACTAAAGAATATGAGCTCCATTTGTTTCTTTTCCAAGTCTCCCTACAGGCCCCCCACCAACACAATCTTTTCTGTTATTGAAAGCACTGAGTCTCTGCAACTTTACATCTCCTTTCCAACACATTATCTCTATGAAACAGGTGGTGACTGCTGCTCTCTTTACATGCAAATGAACCCTAGTGCCCAGGTTTAATAGAAGCTCCAGCCACAAGAACCTAGAATCCCAAGTGCCTCTTACTATTGTAGACACTAGTCACCAAAAACAAGACCAAAAATAGTAAAGTAGATGTGTTTACAGCATATGTAAACTTGCTTTCATAATGCAACTTATTTCAAACACACTTAAATAAAAGTAGTAAGTGTGTTCTACTTTTCTTTTGGTGACATATTTTGATTGATCAAACAAGATGGAACTGTAATCTTCTGAAGTATATGTATAGTCACTTAGTGCCACAACCTCCTCTAAAAGAATCAAACACAATTTGTGCATTAGAAACACCAGGCTCAAAACCAAACCCTTCAAAAACTCAATACCCTTTCAAGGGATATGTGTGTATATAAAGTACAGATACATTTTTAAATTTTGATATAATATACACACATCTCTACTGATGGGATTTTGTAAATAATTTTGCAACAGTTCTTAAAACAGTTGTCCACTGACAAAACACACTTAACTGGATTAAAAAAAAAAAAAAGCAACATACCCAGAAAATTCTTGGGAGTTAATGTGATGTGAATTAAATAATAACGATTTCTTATATTGTCCTAAATCAATCCCTACAAAGATAATATACAAATTTTCAACATTGGAAAAATACTGTGAATGGTGCCTTAGAGAAAAGACAGCTGAAAACTTAAAAGCTTAATAGAGTCACACAGGCCAATTTATTAACAATAAAAAATAAATGACAGACCTTCTCAGCCTTTTGGTTAAGATCAAGTATAAAAGTAAACAACATTGGCTGGGCACGGTGGCTCACATCTATAATCCCAGCACTTTGGGAGGCCTAGGTGGGCAGATCACCTGATGTCAGGAGTTGGAGACCAGCCTGATCAACATGGAGAAACCTCGTCTCTACTAAAAATACAAAATTAGTCAGGTGTGGTGGCGCATGTGTGTAATCACAGCTACTTGGTAGGCTAAGGGAGAAGAATCACTTGAACCCAGGAGGCGGAGGTTGCAGTGAGCTGAGTTTGCGCCATTGCACTCCAGCCTGGGCAACAAGAGGGAAATTCCATCTCAAAAAAAAAAAAAGAACAACATTTGTTGAATGCTACATGCCAAGCACTGTTCTATAAGATTTGTATGTATTATCTCCAATCTTTACAACAGTTACGGTATTATTAGCGTCGCCATTTAACACAAGGAAAACTGAGGTAGAGGGAAATGAAGTAATTGGGCCATACGGTAAGTTGCAGAGCTAGGACATGAAGCCACCACATGTTTTATTTTAGAATCACTACACAGTAACTTAAAGAAAAATGTTTTTCTTTTGCAGGCCTAATCCATTCTTTAACTTCTACCCTGCAGTGATGTCTTAACGCCAAAGAGACAACTGCCATCTTATCAGTTTGATGATCTCAGCTATACGACAATTATTCCATTGCATGATGAAGCAACACCTGAAACGGGAGTTTAATAAAGTTTTTAATTTATCCAAAGCATTGACAATTCTCATAAAAGATATCCTGAAAACTTACAACAAAGATAATTCCTTTTTCAGAGCAACTTACTACCTACAGTGTAAGAAGTTCCTTAAAGATACAATAGTGCCAGGCACAGCCATGTTACTGCCAGCTATGGTGAGCAATTCTAATCAGACATTGGCCAATGGCAGTTCTGACACAGACAAAGTTTATTATGATTCTCTCAGTGAGCACTTACCCCAGTTATCTGTCCTCCAGCTAGCATAAGCTGGGTTTGGGGAATGGCCGCCTGCACTGAAGGCTGCTGAGAAGGCTGGCTTGGCTGCTGTGAATCCCCCGATTCTTCACTGGATTTAGACTGAGGTGGGGTGGGGTGGGAAATAAAAGATGGCAAATGCTTGATTAAAAGAAATGTACTTAAAACCCCATCTTTTAGGAATCATTTAAAACATGCGCTTATTCAGTCATGAGTTCTAGTTTCCCTCCTTTCTTTTCTTTGTATCTTCCTAGTTTCACATACTAAGTTTTTAGATTTTTTATTCCAGTGCTGACAAAGCTGCTATTACAATTTTTGAAAAGAAATACTCGGTCATCCCCAACAAAGTAAAAGATTTTTTTGTCACAGCCCCCAGTTCCTCAACTCTAGAAATAGGGGGTAAAGGGAAGAATATATTTTCCATCCATCTCTACATTAGACCTTCCATTCCAACATTTTAACATACACCTGGTGGTTAGTCTGAAATTTCTCCATATACCATCTCAGAGAATGATCACTTGATTCACAGAACTTTCCACCTAATATTTTACAGAACGATAAATCTAGCAACTCCCATCAACTAACACACAAGCTCAGAGAGAAAATGCTGCAGTCAAGAGAGAGGGGCACGAAGAGAAAATTTTATGGTAATTAAAACTGGTTATGCAGAGCATTAAAATTCTGCATAGATTTGCATATTTCCCACCACCTGTTTTAGGGACTGCAGCAAGGCTAATTAACATAAATGCTCTGATTAATTCTGCCAGTCATTGAGAGATAATTACAGTGCAGTACTGTAAACATTCTGCACTGGAGATACAGCCTGTTTGCCAACATCTCTCTAAGGGATGAAAGTTTACCATGGCAACCAAAGCAATTTCCCGCCTCCTCTCCCTCAGAAAGTAAGGTCACATTATCTCTTTTTCTTTTCTCTCCTTGTTCCCATGTGTTACTAGGTCCATATTCAACTGGGTTTCATGAAATGCTCAACCCAAGGTCTTTAGTCATTAGCAACACTGAAATAAATCTTCCATAATAGCGTCTTTCCCTCCTGACTGCTGGTTATCTAAACACTACAATGAAAGGAAGCAGCGGGTTGACTGAAATTTTAGAAAGTAATGCCTAACACTTGAACTTTGTCATGTTTTGCCACATGGTTCAAAGAAGGAAAGTGGCCAGATTTAAGTTTTATTTTAACATTTTGACTATCTTCCAATATCTACACACAAGTTTAATTATAATTATTAGAAACATAACATTTCAGGGTGGAGAGGAACCCTAGCAATCTTATAAATGTCCCCACTTAAGTATAGATGAGAAAAACTGAGCCTAAGGAGGTTAAGTGACTTGACAGAGGTCATACAGTTGGTCAGTGGCAGAATGAGAATGTAAACCTAAGACCCTTGTGTCTCAGTCCAGTGTCCTTTCCTCTGCCCTATGGGGTCTCCCTAAGACTTCAAAAATGACAAAGAACAAGGCTTTTGAAAACAAATGGGCATTTAAGAGAACTTTTATACTGTGTATTTAGGTATGTGTCACAGCAGTATAACTTAGAAACATTTTTACTGAACTTACACATAAAACTTTGAAAGTAGACTTTTCTTGTCCATCTTTGGTTCATACAGTAGCAGAATATAAAACTGATTTTCATTAACGGCAATAATTATTATTTGAATCTTCATGAGATTCACTAATTTTAAAAAGATAATACTAAGCATTTCCTATTATAAAATATATGCTCACTATAGAAAATCAGGAAAATATAAAAAATAAATAAATAAAAGATTGACCCATAATCCCAGGTCCCAGCTTACCTGTACATTTAAAGACTGAGCAGCAGCCTGTAAACTTGTTCCAGCGAGTTGGACCTATAAGTAATCAGGGGAAGTTCTAGTTTAATACTGTTGACATTCATCACAAGGGGTTGTCATCACTGAATATTAAGTCTACTGTGAGTCACCGAGCTAGAACTGAGAAGACAGAGGTTTGTCTTAAGGAGTTAAAACTTTATGAACAAGCTCAGTCCCTTCTCAACCCATCCCACCCCACCCCCAACTGATCCCACAGAAAAATGCTGTTAATCTTTTTTTGAAGATGTTTTCCCACACTAAATGAATATTATTAGCCATGCCACACTTGTATTGAATGCTGCTTACATAACATTCTTTTGTCTTCACAGAATGCTTAGATTCTAAAAATTTAATATTCCACAGTGTGTTAAAGAACATATAAGAACAAGCTATCTATATACATTGTTTATTATTAGAAACAATCAGAACCATCTACATAATTAAAATAATTTCAAATTTCCCATGTATACACCAGAGTAGAAATATACATACACATCCACACAGTCAAGTCCTTAAAACATTTATAATCTTAACTTAAAACTCTTAGCTGAAATAAGAAATCTATCTTATAAACCACACATAAAAGTCTGCCAAAACATTTAATACATTTCATACATTCAGAAAGTTCAAATCATAGTTATGTGAAATTAAGGATACACATGGAATTAGAAAACTATCATTTGGCAACTATGAAAATAACTGATTTTATTATCAGTTTATCTGAAGGCAGAGTCATCAATGAATAACTAATGGGTGAGACATCTGAGGAGTAACAGGATATTTACATATTCTCAACTATGTCTCCAATGATACTTAATTCTTAGAAAGGGTAAAATAGTATCTTTTTAGTGGAAAAACCTGGCAGACAAATAATCAAGTGAGTACAAACAAGAGTCACCAGGAGGGAGACACATGCCTTCTGCTATGATGCAGTGAGAAGAATACAGCATTGCTTATGCTGCATCCCTAACAAGAGTAGAGAATCTGTATCTAATCATGATGAAAGTCAGACAAACCCAAACTGAGAAACACTACAAAATAACTAGTTTATACTGTTCAAAAATGCCAATGTCCCGAAACAAAGAAAGACTGAGAAGGGAAAAAGAATACATAAACTAGGCTAGAATAAATGAAAAACTAAACTAAAATGGTGGCAGTGGGAGTAAAAAGTTAGGAAACATGAAAGGCTCTGCAACATACTACATAAGAATCCTGACTGGATTTAAATGAAAAAAAGAGAGTCATGCATTATTCCAGGGTTCAAATCTGGGCAACTGGAAAATGGTAGTACCACTAACAGGGACAGAGAAGATAATGACTTCCATTCTGGATATACCAAATAACATCATGTCCTGAAATTAAATATAAATGTTGGTATGGCGCTCAGTAAAGAGTTAAGAGCTAAAATGAATTGATTGCTATGTCCTTTATTTGAAACTGCTGGTCCTGTTAGTAGATGAGAACCCTAAACACAAAAACAAAAAACAAAATCTGAAGATGTATATAGAACACATTTAAAATATAGTGTAATAAGGGGAGGTCTATCTGAAGAGGTAATATGTTTAAGACCTACAGGCTAAGAAGTCAAAGAACCCAAGGAAAGAGCTTCAGGTACAAAGATTTGAAGAAGATAAAATTTTATGTGATTTTGCTTATTATGTTTCAGGGTAAAAGTTTGTTGAGGAACGGGATATTTACACAGTCTTTAAAGTACTGCCTCACAGAGTATTACCTATCAGGAGGCAAAAAGACATATTTATAGTGGACAAATCTGATAAACACTATCTTAATAAAATAATCCAACTTAATATCACAACAATGGGACAAAGCAATATTATATGTCTTCTGAATGCACCGAGAGGGACTCAGCATCACTGCGTTGTATTCTTTTCAAAAATGCATAACTTGAATTCAGCTGTTGAGGGAACAATCAAACATATTCACGTTAAAGGGGTATTCTATAAAACAGCTGGCCTCTATTCTTAAAAAATGTCAGTATCATGAAAGACAAAGACAGGCTGAGGAATTGTTCTGGATTAAAGAAGACTTAACAGACATGACAGCTAAATACAAAGTATAGACTGGATTATGGGCAGAAAGTATATAACTATGGGTCAATATTAGAATTAATGATATCACATCAATATTAAATTTCTGGAATTTGAAATTTGCACTGTAGTTTTATAAGAGAATGCTATTTTTAGAAAAAAACATGCTGAAGTATTTTGAAGTAAATGGTTAATATCTGCAACTTTCAAAGGAATTAGCAAAAAAAAATTTTTTTTGGCTCAATGCCATGGTGTATGCCTATAGTCACAGTATGCCTATAGCTCAGGAGTTGGAGATCAACCTGGGCAACATAATGAGACCCCATTTAAAAAAAATATATTTTTGTATGTGTACATACATATACACATATGGTAAAAGCAAAATGTACTTTGTATGTATACATACATACATATACACATAAACACATATGTTATAAAGCAAATATGGTAAAATTGTAACAACTGATGATTCTAAGTGAAGGGTTTTCAGATGAACACTATTCTATTGCTGTAACTCTTACAGATTTGAAAGATTTTAAAATAGAAAGTTAAAAATCAAAAAATGAGAGCATTCCTTTGCCATTCCATTTAGCTAGTTTCCAACATCCTTTAAGACTCAGCTCAAAAATCACCCTGAGAGAAAAGTCTCAGATTGTACAGGCTGAGCTAATCATTTCTTTCTCAGTAGTCTCATACTTGACCATTTGGTCATCTATTAATTTATTCAACAAATAATTACTGAACACCTGTTGTATTATGGGGCTCTTTGGTAAATGCTGGAGATATAGTTAAACAAGAAAAGGTATCTATTTTCACGGAACTTATAGTTAATGGGGCAACAGACCTAAAACCATCTACTTTGTGTATATATACTATAATTACGGTAAGGAAAGGTTCAAGGTGCTAATTCTGCCAACAAGGGGGCTGGAAATAGAAGGCAAGTATCACACTGTTAATTATCTAATCAGATACAAGGACTTGTGTCATGATAGGAGATTCAGTGGTGTCACGATTTCAAATAAAATTCTTCGGTTTTCACTCCTTTGGTCTGGGTGGTATTGAAGGGTCTATGATTTTGGTAATCAATGGCTAGATGTAGGGGTCTTGGATCTGATACAGGGAGTGTTGCAATCATCTTGGAATTTGGACCCAGTGGGGAGAATACTGCACATCATCTGTGCACTCTCAGGGACTTTTAAAAATACATTTGGACCATCACATATTTAAGCCAGATAAAGATGCTTATTAGGTGCCAAATAATTGACTAAACTCTGTCACAAATGCTATTCCTCTTAGAACCAAGAAAAATTATTGGAGCCTTGACTATGTTCTCAGAAAAAAGAATCAACACGAAACATTTTTTTTCTTCTAGGATATATTTAAAATATATATATTTAACTCATTTTAGATACTAATTCATCTTAATATTTTATCTGGAAGTTAATATTGAAGTTCTTCTATTTCAAAGATATAAATGAAGCTATGTGCCTAGGCAAAAGTGTTCCATTAGGCTTCACTCTAACAGAAGATGCTAACTGAGGCCTACATGATATCCCTTTGAGTCTGTGAACAAATAAATGGGCTTTAGAACAGCTTTCCAGAATTTTACCTGTTTTCAAGTAGAAGAGCTTCTTTTATAGTTTAGGTGGTCTGATGACATGTTTTGATGAAAAGACTTTAGTAAGATGTATATATTCAGTGCTAAGTAACTTAATATATTAATATGTTATCTAGGAGGTCTTCTGTTCACATGGGTTTTTCACTGAATCACTACCACCACCATCACTAGGCACCACTGCTAGCACCATTACTATGAACATATTTTGCATGTTAAATTAGTTCTAGCTATAGACCACCAAAATATTGCTCTAATATATAACCGTGGACATAAATCAAGAGGTTGAGACACTATATCTATCTGATAATCTATCTCCCAACTGTTTTCACTGTTTGTTTTCCATTTTCAACCAGCTTCCATATCCCAAACTACTGAGTAGCTAGGGTTTGTATTTTTTTATTCCTGTTCCCTCTACATTATAGTTAAAACATGAATGAACAGAATTTATTGTCTGTTTTAGACTCAGGGAAAAAAATGTTGTGAACAGGGTAACAAAGTTGTGGCAGTCTTTTGAACCTCAAAATAGGGGTTGGGGGTTACAGTCAAGCAAAAGCCTCTGAGTAGTCGCCCAAACTAAGTATCATGGTCTGAAACCGTTTTAGAGGACAGAGATGAGCTTGGAACTCAGAGCCTTATACAGCCGGTCTCAGGCAATGGTAGCTACATCTTTTTGGATAACTGATAATTTACTACCACTAGGTAGCCATAATGTACTACCACTAGGTAGCCACCACAGATGCTCACTTATAAAAACAGCAAACCAGTTGTTATACACATTCCATTCACAAGGAATTCTTTTGTTTCTCACACACCTGTAGGGTCAATGACTATACACTCAATTAAACTATAGGATTTCATACTAACCAAATAGAATGACACAATTATACATAATTAGCACTAGGCTTTAAGTAAGTTAAAAGGCCCCACATTCTGAAATAACTTCCTCAGGCCCTAGCATTTTATGCCTCTTTCACTCTCACTGATGGTTGAGCAGAACATTCCTACCTGATGGAGATGTCCAAGGAAAGCCTGCGCCTGGGCTGTTGAGATTGCTCCTCCTACAGGCACAGGCTGCTTCTGAAAGTCCAGACCATTGGTTTGTGTGCCTAGAAAGCAAGCAAAACAATGAGAACTATTAAAAGAAATTAATGAAATAAAGCAGTAGATTTCAGTTCCCAACATTCATCAGGCACCTATTTTGCGTAAGCACTTTTCTAAGCACCTCCAAAAAGAAAGGATTCAAAAGAAAGGAAACATAGTGAAATGGTTTCTCTTCTAAAAGCAGGACTGCATGACAAGTACATAAACACTGATAAAGCTTAAGAAACAGAAACAAAAATATAAATAATAAATTACAATCATAAGATGGTGTGTGAAAATTCAGATGTGAATGCAGTGACTGGAGCAGCTAGCATAGGAACAATGTTCAAAGAGACCTCGAGGCTCTCTTCTATTTTCATCGTACTTGATATGTGGCTTAGACAGAAGAAATTCACTGGTGACTTTGCCAAGAGCAAGAAAGATTTATTAACAACTTTAAACACTTTAATGAATAGCAATCTGATGGCAAAAAGCAACCTTTTACATGATAAGCAAAAAGAAAACAATAGCTGTACTAATTCCTTTAATCCTAAACTACAGATTGCTGCATGTATCTCATTAGCAAGCGCTCTGCTATAATTATATTTTTCAAAATGTTATGCCAGGCTAGGTGCAACAGCTCATGCCTGTAATCCCAGCACTTTGGGAGGCTGAGGTGGGCAGATGGCTTGAGCTCTTGAGTTCGAGACCATCCCAGGAAAGCATGGTGAAACCCCGTCTCTACAAAAAAAATAAGCCAGGTGTAGTGATGCCTGCCTGAAGTCCTAGCTACTCTGGAGGCTGAGGAAGGATGGCTTGAGCTCAGAAGGTGGAGTTGCAGTGAGATCACGCCACTGCACTCCAGCCTAGGCAACGGGGCTAAAACTTGTCCCCTATACAAAAAAAAAAAACAAAGAAAAGAAAAATGTGAGTGCTTTTTAACCACTTCTGCTGTGATTTGATATTAGAATAGGGCTAATTTATGGAAAGACATGCCACTCTATACACAGAAATATTTTCTAAGGAATTATAATACATTGTTTTCAAATTGCTATATCCAGTTATTACTTGGAAAAAGCCAGAGCATCATGTACTGAATAAAATATAAAAGGCCACAGGAATCTCTAAGAATTGTCTAGACCATGGATATGGTTCTACACTTCCATTTCCTACCACTCAAACACCCCATCTTCCCATCCTTACACCTATGTGTGTACATACATCCAGAGCAGACCAGTCAGGAGAGCACAAAGTTAGAACCTTACAGCAGTGTTTCTAAGACAGTGCTAACATCTGGCAATATACACATCCTAATTTCTGGCAGATGTATTACTTAAATAAGAATGAATAATTAGGTATATCACATGAATCAGAGCTCTATTTGTTTCCTCAAGATAATTATAAAAGATATCTATAAATATTTCACTTTCTAAAAATTCATAAAATCGCTTCTATTTTTTCCCAGTCTTCCACAAATAGAAAACTATAGAACTACTTAGACATATATAGTTAGCAAAATTAAAGAGTGCATGCTTGTGCCAAGTAATTGAAAACTTGCATGAAAATAAAATGTAATTAGAATCATCTTTTTCTTTTTTCTGTGACATTCTAGTCAAGTAATCAGAGTCACTTTCATAAGTCACACATAGAAGTTTCACTATTTTAAAGTTGTAGTTGTGTGTTTTATCATTATTTATCTCTATCCCTATGCAGCATATCATTACCTTTGTGAAGATTTTAAGATAGTACAGTATTAGATTATTTTGTCAATCATACCTCAATAAAACTGGAGGAAAAAAGAGATTGTTCACCACTGGAGAAACATGCTCAAGATATAGTAAATAAATCAACAAGCCTAAAAGAATATGAAAATTTGAAAAACAGAGACAAGCACTTAAAAGATTAACACACTACTAATAGGAAGTCTTCCAGAACCAAATATTCCACTCTCATGGAGTTTGTGAACATTCTTTATATACTGGTTCCCCTTTCAAGTTGCCATAAAAATGCTAACAAAGCTGCTTATAAGTCACAAAGCACTAAATAACACAGAATGATTGATTTCTAGTATCACTGGTACAATGGTCTACTGGTAATAATATTTAAGTGCCCTGGTTCTGCCTCTGGTGGGAGGATGAGCTGAAGGTATGGTCTCTGTATTGGAAAATGTTCTTACATTTTTAATATATTATGATATTTTGACAACATAAAAACCTTTCTGACTGGGGAAGAGACTGCCCCTTCCAGGTTTAGTCAATTCCTGGAGATAGCAAAGGGCCCAGCCAGAAGTATGTCTTTGATACACAAACGAACCAATCTAGAGCCATACTTTCTCAATCAGACTCTAGAGGCAATATTCTGCCTTCATCCTAGGGCCAGGTACCAGGCAACTAGAGACCACCCCTAGGTGGTCCCAAAACCCTCCAAAATTATTCATATTAGCCAATCCTAAACTGTTTACTCTGTCCTGATTTTCCCACAGTAACTGCAATAAAGGTAGGGGCCTAGAGCTGGTGGGTGGCTTTCCTCTCTAATTCCAGCTACTCAGAGGCTGAGGCAGGAAGGATCCTTTGAGCCCAGGAGTTTGAGGCTGCAGCCAGCTACAATCATGCCACTGCAAAAAGGTGATGGCCTAACTATTCCCCTTCAGAAACCCCAGTAAAGGTAGTGGCCTAAACCTTTCACTCACTCCTGTATTCTGCCTCCTCAACACCCTGGTGTCTTCCCCATGTGACCCCTGTACTGTGTGCTGTGCCTCCTGTCTCTAGGACCTGTGAATACAATAAACTTTGTTTTCCTGATGTCTCCTATTATGGCCACACTGGACTGATCACCTCATAATAGAATACAAAACAGTATTCAAAGGTAGTAAGGTAAAAAGAATGCTCTTTGACAACTACTCAGATAAACAGAGAAATTCAAGGTGCAAAGGGAGGTTAACTTCTTTTACTATGGCAATTGAAGGTCCACTGGGAGGTGAGGAGTAGAAGAAAGTAATTATTACATGGAAATCATTCTTTAAATATAAAGACCTAAATTGGGCTAAAAGGAAAGAAGAGAGAAACAGATACATAACACATAGCTGAAGTGGATATAAGTATGAGATAGAAATGAGGAGATAGGTACTTTGGGGGCCAAAACCAAATAGCATTTTTTTTTTGTGCCTGAGAGAAAATGAGCACCCTACATTAGGAGATGTGAAGACAAAGAGAAATAGAAGGAGCAGTTAGAAAAGTAGAAAAAACCCCCTCAAGACTAGTGTGTTCACAGAAATCCTGAGCAGATCAATAACAAGTAATCAAACAAAATCAGTAATAAAAAACTTTAAAATCCCTGGACCAGATGGATTCACCGTCAAATTTTACCAGCCGTACGAAGAAGAGCTGGTACCAATTCTACTGACACTATCCCCCAAAAATCAAGTAGGAGTAACTCTTCCCTAACTTATTCTATGAAACCAGCATAATCTTGATACCTAAATCTGGCAATGATATAACAAAAAAAGAAAAATACAGGCCAATATCCCAGATGAACACAGATGCGAAAATCCTCAACAAAACATTAGCAATCCAAATCCAGCAGCACATCAAAAATCAATTCATCATGATCAAGTGGGCTTTAACACCTGGGATACAAGGATGGTTCAACATATACAAATCAGTAAATGTGATTAACTACATAAGCAGAATTAAAACAAAAACCATATGATCATCACAATAGAACCAGAAAAAGCATTTGATAAAATCCAACATCCCTTTATAATTAAAACTCATACCTCAAAGTAATAAGAGCCACCTATGACAAACTCGTAGCCAATATCATATGAACAGTTCAAAGTTGAAAGCGTTTTCCAAAAGAACAAGGCAAGGCTGTCCACTCTCACTACTGCTATTCAATGTAGTACTGAAAGTCCTTGCCAGAGCAATCAGGCAAGAAAAAGAAATAAACGATATCTAAATAGGAAAAGCGGAAGTAAAATTATCTAAAGATTCTGCTCAAAGACACCTAGATCTGATAAACGACTTCACTGGACTCATGATACGAAATCAATGTACAAAAAATCAGTAGCATTCCTATATATCAGTAATGTTCAAGTTGAGAACCAAATCAACAATACAATGCCATTTGCAACAGCCACCAAAATAAAATAAAACAGCTAGGAATACATCTAATCAAGGAGGTGAAAGATATCTATGAGAACTACAAAACACTGTTAAAACAAATCACAGATGACACAAATAGAAAATAACTCCATGCGCAAGGGTTGGAAAAATCAATACCATTAAAATATCTATATTGCCCAAAGCAATCTACAGATTCAACACTAGTCTTATCAAATTACCAACATCATTTTTTTCACAGAATTAGAAAAAGACTATTCTAAAATTCATATGGAACCAAAAAGAGCCTGAATAGCCAAGGCAATCCTAAGCAAAAAGAATAAAGCCAGAAGCATCACATTACTTGACTTCAAACTATACTATAAATTTACCATAACCAAACAGCATGGTAGTGGTACAAAAATAGATACATAGACCCATATAACAGAGTAGAGAAACTAAAATAAAGACCCACACCTATACCCAAATGATCTTTGACACAGTCAACAAAAATAAACAACGGGGAATAGGTACCCTATAATAGTGCTGGGAAAATTGGCTGACCATATGAAAGAAGGAAGAATGAAACTGGACCCCTACCTCTCACTGTACACAAAAATTAACTCAAGAGAGATTAAATACTTCCATGTAAGACCTTAAACTATAAAAACCCTAAAAAAAAAAAAAAACTAGGAAATACTCTTGCAAACATTGGCCTAAGCAAATAACTTATGACTAAGTACTGAAAAGTAAATGTAACAAAAATAAAAACTGACAGTTGGAATTTAACTAAACTAAAGAGACTGGAATGAGGAGATAGGTACACTGGGGGTCAAAACCAACTACCAAAAGAAACTATCAACAGAATAAACAACCTACAGAATGGGAGAAAATATTAGCAAACTACGCATCCAACAAAGGACTAATATCCAAAATCTGTAAGGAACTTAAATCAACAAGAACAAAAAAACTTCATTAAAAAGTGAGCAAAGACAGACACGTCTCAAAAGAAGACATATAAGCAGTCAACAAACGAAAAAATGCTCAACATCACTAATCATCAGAAATGCAAATCAAAATAACAATGAGATAGCATCTCACACTACTCAGACTATTATTAAAAAGTAAAAAAAGGCTGGGTGCAATGGTTCACACCTTCAATCTCAGCACTTTGGGAGGCTGAGGTGGGCAGATCACGAGGTCAAGAGATCAAGACCATCCTGGTCAACATGGTGAAACTCTGTCTCTACTAAAATACAAAAATTAGCCGGGTGTGGTGGCACGTACCTGTAATCCTAGCTACTTGAGAGGCTGAGGCAGGGGAATCGTTTGAACCCAGAAGGCAGAGGTTGCAGTGAGCCATGATTGTGCCATTGCAGCCTGGCGACAGAGCAAGACTCTGTCTCAAAAGTGAAACAAAACAAAAAACCCTACAAATATTGGCAAGGTTGAAAAAAGAAAAGCACTTCTACACTGTTGGTGGGAATGCAAATTAGTTCAGTCCCTGTGGAGAGCAGTTTGGCAACTTCTCAAAGAACTAAAAACAGAATTACCACTTGACCCATCAATCCCATTAATGGATATATATCCAAGGCAAAATAAATCATTCTACCTAAAAGATACCTAAATTTCCATGCTTATTACAGCACTACTCATAATAGCAAAGACATGGAATCAACCCAGCTGCCCAAAACAGTGGACTGGATAAAGAAAATATGGTACATATGCACCGTGGAATACTATGCAGCCATAAACAGAACAAAATCCATGCAGTAACATGGATGCAGCTGGATGCCATTGCCCTAAGTGAATTAACACAGGAACAGAAAACCAAATACTACATATTGTCATATTTAAGTGGAGTTAAACATGTAAGACACAAAGATGGGAACAGACACTAGGGATTCCAAAAGGGAGAAAGGAATGAGAATGCAAGGGCTGAAAAACTACCTATCAGGTACTAGGTTTGTTACTTGGGTGACAGAATCATTAGAAGCCCAAACCTCAGCATCAGGCAATATATCCATGTAACAAACCTGCACATAAAACCCTTAGACAAATTCAATACCCACTTATGATAAAAATTCTTGGCAGAGAATTTTTATGGTGGGCATGGTGGCTCATGCCTGTAATCCTAGCACTCTGGGAGGTTGAGGTAGGTGGATTACTTGAGCTCCAGAGTTTGAGACCAGCCTGGGCAATGTGATGAAACCCCATCTCTACCAAAAATACAAAAACCAGCTAGGCATGGTGGTGCACATCTATAGTCCCAGCAACTTGGGCTGAGGTGGGAGGATCGCCTGAACCCAGAAGGTTGAGGTTGCAGTGAGCTCAGATCACACCACTGCACTCTTGCCTGGGAGACAAAGTGAGACTCTGTCTCAAAAAAGCAGGGGTGAGGCGGGGGGAAATCCTTGGCATAGGAATACAAGTTTCCTTAACTTGATAAAGAATAAGCATTTAAAAATAAATAAACAAACATCATAGTTAATGGTGAAAAATTAAAAGCATTTCCTTTAAGATTAAAAACAAGATAAGGGGGCCAGTTACAGTAGGTAGACAGGCATGAGTAGGGCAGAGGGCTCTTCCCCCCGCCCACTAGGAATGTCGGGTGATGGTCTGGCAATTTTCACATTGCCTCTCTAAGTGATAAATTAGCAGCCGGCTTCAGGGCCAAAGTGGGCAGATCTCTTGAGGAGTCAGAGACCAGCCTGGGCAACATGGTGAAACCCTGTCTCTACAAAAAAAAACCAGAAAAATTAGCTAGGTGTGGTGGTACACACCTGTAGTCCCAGCTACTCAGGAGGCTGAGGTGGGAGGATCTCCTGAGCTGTGGGAAGTTGAGGCTGCAGTGAGCCGTGATAGAGCCAATGCACTTCAGTGTGGGCAACAAAGTGAGACCCTGTCTTAAAAAAAATAAAATAAAATTGTCTTTGTACATTCCAAATGAAAACAATTTTTAAAGATTTTATTTATAAACACTTAAACGAGATAAAGTCCTGAAAATAAATCTATCAAAATATAGCAGGTTCCGTAGGCAGAAAATTATAAAACTTTATTAAAAAACAAAGGCGCGGCTGCGCATGGAGGCTCGCACCTATAATCCCAGAGATTTGAGAGGTCAGGAGTTTGACACTAGCCTGAGCAACATAGTGAAAAAAAAAAAATTAAAAATGTGCAGTTATTATGAGAGTTGTATAGACAGATGCTAGCTCAATATTGTAAAGACGTCAGTTCTCCCTAAACTGACCTATAGATTCAAAGTAACTTCATATCAAAATCTCAACAAGTTATTTTCTCTCTTTGTCTTTCTTTTGGAGCAGAGGGGTAGAACTTAACAAGTTGATTCTAAAATTTACACAGAATGGCATGGGGCCAAGATGTTCTTTAAACTGTGGGGATGTGGATTATCAAGATATTAACACTTATAGAGCAATAATAATTGGGGCAGTGTGATATTAGCATAGGGATCAACACATATACCAGTGTGCAGAGAGTCTAGAGACAGAGGTACACACACCTATGAACACTTAAAACATGACAGAGGTGAGGAAAGGATGAAACATGACTGATAAATGAGGAAAGGGTGGAGTTTTCAATAAAGAGGTATCTGGGTATATATTTGGAAAAAAAGAAAACCAGGCCCATTGCACTATACTAGGAAAGAAAGGAAAAAAAGGAAAGAAAGGAAAGGAAGGAAGGGGGGAGGGGGGAGGAGAGAGAGAGAGAGAGAGAGAGAGAGAGAGAGAGAGAGAGAAAAGAATTCCAGAAGGATTAAAAGCCAAAATGTGAAATGCAAAACTGTAACATTCTTAGAAGACAATGTAAGAGAATATCATTCTAACCTTGGGAAAGTGAAAAGTTTACTTATCAAGACCCAAAAGATGAAAACACATAAATTTAACTACTTTAAAAGTTAATCAAAGGGGTATATAAAGTGAATTTAAAAAAAGAAAGTATTTACAATCTATACAAACAACGAAGGATTATTATTCAGAATACACAAAGAACTCCTGAGTCAATAAGAAAAAGTCAACCCAATAGAAAAAAATAGGTAAAATAAATGAATAGGAATTTAACAAAGGAAGAAACACACATGGCCCATAAACACAGGAAAAGATATTCAATCTGCTTGGAAACTAGGGAAATGCAAATTAAAATTCCAATGAGATACCATTTTACACCTGATAAAATGGCTAAAATTAAAAAGTTGGTTAATATCAAGTTTGGGAAGACTGTGATTTTGGTAGCAGTATAAACCAGTACAAATGCTTTGGAAAACTGGCTGGCAGTACTAAGTAACATTAGCAACAAGTTCAGCAATAACACTATTAAGAAAATACTCTGGACGAGGTGGCTCACGCCTGTAATCCCAGCACTTTGTGAGGCCGAGGTGGGTGGATCACCTGAAATCAGGAGTTTGAGACCAGCCTGGCCAACATGGTGAAACACTGTTTCTACTAAAAATACAAAAATCAACAGGGCATGATGGCGGGCGCCTGTAATCCCAGCTACTAGGGAGGCTGAGGGAGGAGAACTGCTTGAACCCAGGAGGCAGAGGCTGCCGCAAGCCGAGACCACGACATTGCTCTCCAGCCTGGGTGGCAGAGCAGTACTCTGTCAAAGAAAAAAAGAAAGAAAGAAAGGAAGAAAGAAGATACTCCAGAGACTTTTTCACATATATGTATCAAGAGATAAGTACAAAATCATTTATATTAGTATTATTTGTAATACCAAAAGCCTAGAAATAACCCAGATGTCCATCAATAATGGAATAAACAGAAACATTCTGATCTAGTCATATAATGAGATATTATATCCAGTGAAAATGAATTATAGGTATGCGCACTAACATGGATGAATCTCAAACACCTAATGTTGAGCAAAATAAACCAGTAATAAAATATCCACGGTACAATATGATTCAATTTACATTATGGAAACAGGCAAATCTAAGTAATGTGTCATTTGCATATAAATATGTAGATGGAAAAATATTTTGAATGAAAAGCAATGTCACCATTAACGCTAACTTCAGGATACTGGTTGTTTGTGGTAGAAAAATGGAATATGGTCAGGGTGGGCCTCCAGAGGCCTTCTGAGAAATGATAACATTCTACTTCATGGCCGCAGTGGTAGACATATGAGTGCTCAAACACTAAATTCATGTTTACATACAAGTTTTTACAATTACGTTTGCATAAAATCATAAAAGAATCAACCATAAAAATCCAAGCAATAAAATTTTGGGTACGCATCCAGATCGCAAGGAATAAAGGAAAAAGAGGTGATAATGAAGTCAAGGTGGTGAGTGAGGATGGTTTCTTTCGTAAGTCAGGCACTGGTGGGAGTGTGTGAGGATGATAATTCAAAGGGGTAGATAGGGTGGAAGGAAAGACTTGGGACTGATGAAACCTGAGCACACTTAAAGACTGAAGGAGTCTATGGGAAGGGATATGCTGAAGAGATAAGAACAACAGCAGGTTAAAAGATAGGGCAGGCACCTGAAGCGTATGAGAAAAGGAGGATTCAAATAATGGGGTGGTGTGGGGAGAGAGATATTTATTTGTTAGATGCAAAAGAAAAGGAGAAGGCAGGTAAAACCAGGAAAACGTAAAGCACTGAAGAGGGAAGTGGTAAGGCTCAAATCAGCCGCTACAATTTTTTCAGTTTGATTACTGAAGGCAGATATTTTCAGAAAACCAAAGAGCAAAACAAAAATAGAAAAGATTAGAAATATGCAATGAAAACTGTGACGGAATAAATTAGAGGTGAATCCAAGGATAACACCAGTGACAGTGAAGAGCCAACTAAGAGATAGATTTATGCTAAGTTCAAGCATTGCAGAGTCCTCATCTCCCAGAAAGTTCTGTTTCTCTCTTCACAGCCAGCAGTCAAGGATCTAACAGGCAAAGGTTTCCTCCCTTCATGAACAGTTCATATTACTCAGCTTTGCACAGGATTCGGGCATTTAAACCTCTTTCAGTGCTCCGCTCAAATGCTACTTTCTTTCATGTTTCCCAACTCTCTAACCCCAAAGCAATAATCTATACCTTCTGTTAACTACAAAAACACATTTGGTACTTCCTCAACATTTTGTGGGAGTGAGAGAGGAAATAAAATTGAGCTAAAATACACATGACACAGATGAATATAAATCTCAAGCCCACTATACTAAGTAAAAGCAGCCAGACTGAAAGGGTACATCCATATGATTCTATTTATTTCACATTTTGGAAATGGTAAAGCTGAAAGGGACATTAAAAAGAACTAACCAAGCTCCTTGTTTTACAAATAAGAATATTTTTTCTAATATAAGAAATACTTCCAATGAAACAACCAAGCTGGATAGTAATTGAGCTTGGACTGAAATTCCAAGCCTTCCATCCATTTGTCTACCACCCCCACCCCCAGCTCTCTCCTAATTGCTCTTTCTACTATACCATCCAATGACCAAGGACTCCAATTCAATGCTCATTCACAAATATTAGCTAAGTGATAAATCAGTAATTGAGGCCATGATCAGGTTCATAAGGGGACATAAGAAGATAAAGTAGTAGAATTCTGAGCCTTTGGTATCTACCTCACAGCTAGTTACTTCTACTACATTTCTTTTGCATTAAAATAAAGTTTTAAAAAGGGAATCAAATCAAATTTTATAGCCCATGAGAAATATTACTACATTTAGAAAAGACAACTTCAGCAAATAATGTCTTCAAATAGGAAATGCATCAAAATGTTAATAGTGAATACATTATTCTGTATTTTTCAAATTTTCTACCATGAGTATTAAGTTGTGATAACAACTTAAATTTTTATCGCTAAAATTTTCCTAAAATGGGCATCCCTTCAATTTATCCTTCGATGTCATCTCCAAAGCAATCAGTCTCCAGTCTCTTAAAAGAGACACACTTCTGCTGCTGTCTGAATTCTGCCCAGGTATACACTTATGTTTGTGGTGGGAGGACAGTCCTCTCCTTTATCCTATTCCTGTTGTCATTTTTCCACAAGTGAGAATGGAAATTTGTATCCTATGAACATTTATTTTAAAATGTATAAATGAGAGAGGAAACATAACGCATTAGGGAAAGAAGGAAAAAGAGAGGGGAGAGAGAACAGAACAGTCAGGGAGAAAGCTAAGGTGAAACCCTCAAATAGGATGAAAATGCAGATATCCTTCACCCTCCTCCCTAGCTTTAAAAGTCCTAGTCATTATGCAACATCCAGCCAGGAATCTACTTCCTTCAAGAAGACTTTAAGGGCCAGCCTAACTATAAATAATATTTCCCAAATCTTAACTCCAAATTAAACTCCTATAGGACATTTAATCATCACTAAAGATATAACCTTAATAGTTTTTTTCTATTTTTTATTTTTATTTTTTGAGATGGAGTTTCATTTTTGTTGCCCAGGCTGGAATACAGTGTGCAATCTCGGCTCACTGCAACCTCTGCCTCCCAGGTTCAAGAGATTCTCCTGACTCAGCCTCCCAAGTAGCTGGGATTACAGGCATGTGCCACCATGCCTGGTTAATTTTATATTTTAAGTAAAGGTGGGGTTTAATCATGTTGGTCGGGCTGGTCTAGAACCCCTGATCTTAGTTGATCCACCCACTTCGGCCTCCCAAAGTACTGGGATTACAGGTGTGAGCCACCATGCTTGGTCAACATTAATAGTTTCAAAACAGATCAACCCTTCGAGCCCAGAAATTGAAACACAGATAATATATTTTTTGTTTTTTCTTTTTTTTTTTTTTTTTGAGGCAGTTTGACCTTTGCTGCCAAGGCTGGAGTGCAATGGTGTAATCTCACCTCACCACAACCTCTGCCTCCCGAGTTTAAAAGATTCTCCTGCCTCAGCCTCCAGAGTAGCTGGGATTACAGGCATGCGCCACCATGCCCAGCTAATTTTGTATTTTTAATAGAGATGGGGTTTCTCCATGTTGGTCAGGCTGGTCTCGAACTCCCGACCTCAGGTGATCCTCCCATCTTGGTCTTCCAAAGTGCTGGGATTACAGGGCGCAAGCCACCACGCCCAGCCTAACACAGATAATACATTTTAGTAATCTCTTCCTAGCTCTATCTGCAGGAAATCCTGACACTAAAAAGAAAAAAAAAAAATTATTTCACAATGTCAGTTCCCCAGGTTCTTTAGCTAAATGCAGGAAAATTCATTTGTTACTACAGGTCTCAGACCAAGTACCAGAATCACACAGAAGACAAAACAGAATTAAATCAGAGTAGGAAGCTGGTTGCAGAGAACTGAGTTTTCTGGAACCCTGGAAAATATTTGTAAATAGCCCATTTCCAACAAAAGAACAAAACAGATTCATTCTCAATGAAGACCAAAATCCTGAATATGTAAAATGGCAAGGTGTTCTTTCTATTCTCTGATCTGATATGACCCTACTTGCATGGGGCAAGGGAAACTACATTAAGTATAGTATACCTGTTCTGAAATGACTTTGCCTCCCAATAATATTTAGCATCATTGGCTTATTAGGAACTTAATTTAACTTGATGTGTATGTAATCTCTTCTTGTGACTCAAAACTCACCTGATACCCTATACAACCTTTAATCTACTCCAGTGCAATATTTTGATATATAAATATAAAAATATTCAACTGTTTTCTTAAATCTTGGCCAACAGATGTGTTCATGTTTACAGTTCAGTGGAAATTTCTCTTCACTTGAATAAACAGTCTTACCTTTATAAGAAATGGCTTTGGATAAAATTATTGTTATGCCTATATACATAAGAGTTATGACTGAATCATCTCCTATTTTGAATGAAACAATTATTTTTGCTTATGAGCATTTTCTGTTTTTATATAATTATTTAGGAATAAACAACAACAAATGAGAACCAAGAATATTATACAGAAAACATGATGTATGTTTTACATGCTGCTGTAAAAACAAATGCTGCATTCAATAAATATTTATTGAGCATTTATATTCTAGATGCTGAGGTTATAAAAACGAATACACTACAGTCCTTGCTCTTAAGCAGTTCTCAGACCTATTCATTAATTCATTCATTTAAAAAATACTTATTGAGCATATACTGTACGGCAAGCACTGTTCTAGGTGCCAGAGACACAGCAGTGAAGAGAGACAAAAATAACGTTCTTCATGGAGCTTACATTCTAGTGGGGATATGGATAATAAAAATGAAAAAATACTGCATATTAGATAGAAATAAATGCTATGGAAAAATAAAGAGGAAAGGGGATAGGGAGTCTGGCTGGAGTGCACAGGTCATCCATTTATGAATTCCATATTCATAAAAATATATATACAATGTGTAAAGGATAAAACAGATACCACATAGGCTATCGACAACAACATTAAAAGGAGACTTTAAGGGGAATGGGAGAAGGCAATGTCAGAAAAGCTTCCTGGAGACAATATTTCAGGTGAATTGTAAGAAGATGAGATGGAATTAATTGGAAAAGGTTAAGTTAGGGAAGAAAATACCAAGCATTTCTATACCAAAAGTCGAAGACACCATGGCCAAGTTAAACAATAAAATCTAAGAATTTTAAATACCCTGTTAGGTCCTTGGGTTGCAAAGATAAATCATATTTCCATACCACAAGGAGCTAACAGTTAGGTCTGGGTGGCAGACAAGTAAATAAGTAATACAAAAGACATGTACTATAAAAAAAAAGAAAAAAAAAAAGACACCTATGAAAAGATAGTGGAAGGTAGAACACAAAAAAGAATAAGGTACTGTCACTGCACTCAAGCCAAGCAAAGAAGACTTGCTCTAAGAAAGGTACAAAGAGTTTTGAGAGATTTACTGTGGCTAAGATATAAGAGATGCAGTGATACAGGTAGTTCAGGATAAGAGTAAGACACAAACAACCAAGGTGAGAGAAGTGAAACATCTAACTGCTTAGATGTAAACACAATTTATTATTATTTTCATTCTCATTTCATTATTACAAGACATTCTGACAAAAAGAAGAAAATACATAAAAACACTGGAAAAAAGAAGGAGGTTTCAGTTTCTATTATTCTTATTTCCTGGGGAAAATGAATGAAGAGTTGCTACTTTTAAAAGTATATTATCTAACCCCATTAAAATGGCTGTAATTTTTTTTAAAAAAGAAAGTGTTGGCAGGGATGCAGAGAAATTAGAATCCTTCTTCACTGATTGTGGATATATAAAATGGTTCAAATGCTATGGAAAAAAGTTTGGCGGTAATTCTGTTTAACTTTTTGAAGGACTGTCAAAAAGTGGACCCAGGAACTTCACTACTAGACATAGTCATGTAACATATAAAGACATTTCCATCAGCAACAATAGTACCATAGGATTATAATACCCTATTTTTACTGTACCTTTTCTATATTTAGATATGCAAATATCATTGAATTACAATTGCATAGAGTATTCAGTATACTAACTGTACAGATTTGTTGCCTAGGAGAAACTGGCTGTATCATATAGCCTAGGTGTGTCACAGACTATACCATCTTGGTTTATGAAACATACTCTATGATGTTCATACAGTGGTGCATTTCTCAGAATGTATCCCTGACATTATGCATGACTATATACCCAAAAGAAATGAAAACAAGTATTCAAATGATGAATCTGTGTACATAAATGTTCACAGCAGCATTATTCACAAGAGCTAAAGAGAATGTAAACAACTCAAATGTCGATCAAGAGACAAACAGATACCAACAAATTGTGGTATATTTGTATGATAGAACATCATTCAGCCATAGAAGAAATGAGTACTGATAATATGCTATTACATGAATGAACTTTGAAAACATTAAGCTAAGTTAAAGAAGCCTGACACAAAAGGTCACATACTTTATGATTTCATTTATAAGAAATACCTAGAATAGGTAAATTGATAGAGACAAACTACGTTGGTGGTTGTCAGGGGCTTGGGAGAGGGGAAAATGGAGAGCAACTACTCAAGGGGTATACTTTCCTTTGAGGGTGACTAAAACGTTTTGGAACTGGATAGAGTGGTAGCTGCACAACACTGTGAATATACTAAATGCCACCGAATTGTTCATTTTAAAATAGTTAATTTTATGTTATTCATTTCATCTCAATCTAAAAAAGAAAATAATCTGCAGTTCTGGTACAAATCTGACAGTTTCTGTTCTACTGGCTTACTTCCCTATAGCAGTCACCCTCATCTTATAAATGGCTGTTTATGATCTGCTATGAAATGTACCCCTGTTGGAACTGCCTATGAAAATAAGATTAACAATTTCTTACTGAGAGATTTTGGAACATGAGTTTGTGAAGGCTATTTTTCATCACTCAGTAATTTTTTTTTAGATAGTACTATACTACATTTTAATGTGTAATGAAAATCATATACTACTACTTCAATTAAACCAATTATATAATAAAGAGAAAAGTACATTATTCACATATTTCTACTTATAAGTAAATTTAAAGGCAGTTAAGGCAAAATTACCAATAGCCTAAATTTCAGATACCCTATAGGAAATAATAACAGTATCTGTGCCCATCACATCACCTTGATAAGCAAGGACACATTCCAAATGGAGTTCACAGAAAGTCAAGCCAACATAGGACATAAACAACAGCTAAAAGATCTTTTAGGAAAACTTAGCTACTGCTAATTTTTTAGCATGTTTGTGTGGAGAGAGTTTCTTCCATCTGAGCTGCCATAAAATGGGAAGAATCTGGGATAACGGAATTCCAGAAAGAGAATCACTTATCACAGAAAGAGAATCACAGAAAGATTCTAAGCCACTATAAAAGTAAGAAGCATAATCAAAATCCATGACATAGATCATCTATAGCAGGAGTCCCCAGCCCCTGGGCTGGAGACTGCTACCTGCCTGTGGCCTGCTAGAAACAGGGCTGCACAGCAGGAGGTGAGTGGTGGGCAAGTGAGCGTTACTGCCTGAGTGTCGCCTCCTGTTGGATCAGCAGTGGCACTAGAGGCTCATAGGTGCACGAACCGTACTGCAAACAGTGTATGTGAGGGATCTAGGTGGTGCGCTCCTTATGAAAATCTAACTAACGCCTGATGATCTGAGGTAAAATAGTTTCATCCCCAAACCATCCCCTACCCGCTGTCCATGGAAAAATTGTCTTCCACGAAACTGGTCACTGGTGCCAAAAAGGTTGGGGACTGCTGATCTATAGAATGGATGGGTATTACATATCTGCTAAAAATCTCCACAGTGATTATACTTGATTGTATTGTATATCCTTTGCGTCCTAAGTAGAAGTATGTGTATTGTTTTTAAAATTGCTTTTAAACATTACCTTAGAGATTAATGCACTATCAGAGACGCATTACAAGATTTCTATAGGCGGCTGTTTGTTAAAATTGTTAAGTCTATCTGAATTTTGAAAAGTTCAGTTAAAACAGATCTTCATCAACATTATTTTTTTTTTAATCCAGGGTCTCACTCTGTCACCCAGGATGGGGTGCAGTGGCATGATCATGCTTCACTGCAGCCTTGACCTTCTAGACCCAAGCGATCCTC
This sequence comes from Cheracebus regulus, assembly GCA_963574635.1. Lineage (NCBI taxonomy): Eukaryota > Metazoa > Chordata > Mammalia > Primates > Pitheciidae > Cheracebus > Cheracebus regulus. The sequence goes on along the minus strand of CAUYQU010026745.1, from coordinate 12,607 downwards.
CTTATCTTAGCCTCCCAAGGAGCTGGGACCACAGACATGTGCCACCACGCCTAGTTCATTTTTTTAAGGTTTTTTTTTTTTTTTTTTGTAGAGATGAGGGTCTCACTATGTTGCCCATGCTAGTCTTAAACTCCTGAGCTCAAGGAATCCTCATGCCTCAGTGTCCCAAAGTGTTGAGATTACAGGTGTGAGCCACTGTGCCAGGCTCTTAACTTTATTCTTAATTGTAGAAAAACAGATGTCTTATGACTTACCAGCTGTTGAGACTGTCTTTCTCAAATAACTTAAATTTTGAACATAAATAACACAATGAATGCTCCTTACCTTCTGAGTTTATCTGATGTCAGCATTCCTAGCTTAGATTATGACACTTTGCTACAAATCCTGCTTATATTGTTTATTTTAATCCTAGACTTCTTTACTGCATTCTACTCCCAGTTTCGTTTTCCTTATATCACAATGAAATCCCTAATTGACTGTTCCTAATTCTCTCTAGACTGCTTTCTTACATTCCCTTCTACTTAAAAACTCGGCCGGGCGCTGTGGCTCACACCTGTAATCCCAGCACTTTGGGAGGCCGAGGTGGGTGGATCACGAGGTCAAGAGATCAAGACCATCCTGGCCAACATGGTGAAACCCCGTCTCTACTAAAAAAATACAAAAAAAATTAGCTGGATGTGGTGGTGCGTGCCTGTAGTCCCAGCTACTCGGGAGGCTGAGGCAGGAGAATTGCTTGAACCCGGGAGGCAGAGGTTGCAGTGGGCCAAGGTTGTGCCACTGCACTCCAGCCTGGTGCCTGATGACGGAGTCAGACTCTGTCTCAAAAAAAAAAAAACCCAAAAAACAAAAAACTTAACTATCTGAATCTGTCTTTATCTCTTTCAATCTCCCATTTCTCACCTAAAAAACGAAACAAAAGAAAAGGAATCTTTAGGCCACTTCAGCCACCAGTTGCTCTGAAACCCAATACCTCCCCTCTCCTCAAAAACTGATCCCTGACTGATCTGTTCTTTCTTATTTATTTAAGTTCAGGGATACATGTGTAGAATGTGCAGGTTTGTTACACAGGTATACATGTGCTGTGGTGGTTTGCTGCATCTATTGACCCCTTCCTCTAAGTTCCCTCCCCTCGTCCCCCGCCCCTCAACAGGCCCTGGTGTGTTGTTCCCCTCCCTGTGTCCATGTGTTCTCATTATTCAACTCCCACTTACGAGTGAGAAAATGCGGTGTTTGGTTTTCTGTTCCTTTTTTAGTTTGCTGAGGATGATGGCTTCCAGCCTCATCAATGTCCCTGCAAAGGACATGATTTCATTCCTTTTTATGGCTACATCATTTGTTCTTTCTTTGCCACTCCTCTCCCACACTGGCTCTTCTCCCTTAGCATCTAAACATATTCAAATTGCTTCACTAGGAGGCCTTTCTAACCTTCCCTCCCATTCTTTCCTTCTCTATCATCCTCCTCTTCCTCCTAATAGCAAACACTGATGGTGGACTCAGCCACATATCTACTTGCTTTCCATCAATACTATGAGATGGATTATTATTTATCTCCATCTTACAGCTAAGAAAAACTCTGACATAAGAAAAGTAACTTCCCCAAGGTAAAATAACTAGTAAGTGAAAGGAGCAAGATATGAATCCATGTGGTTTGATTTCGGGGTCTGAGCTCTTATCCACTGTGATACACAGCCCCATATAGAGTACCCATTAAAAGAGTTGCCTACATTCATCATTCCCTTTCCACAAGCATTCACTTTCTAACCACAGCAATTTCTTTCCAAACCACTTAACTAAAAATTCTAAAAGGCCCACAGTAAACTACTAATTGTCAAATTCAAGGGTCACATTTTAAGTCTCCAACGGCAGGAATTGACCATATTGAATGCTAACTCCCAAGCTCACTGGTCTGATTCGCATCTGATCTCCATGGTTGTTATTTCTTAATCTACTTAAGTACGGTCCAATAGACCTTTCTGTGATTATGGAAATGTTCTATTATATGTACTGGCCAATATGGTAGCCACTAACTACACGTGGCTATTGAACACTAGAAATGTGGTTAGTATGATTGAGGAATTGTATTTTTAATTAAATTTAAATTTAAATAGCCGCACACAGCCAGTGTTCATCCTATTGGACAATGAATGCATGGGCTCCTCTTCCTCTGCCATCCCTTTCAACACTTTAGAAGAGCTCCGTCCGTGGTCCTCTTAGCTGATTCCACTTTCTTCCCAGCAGTATCTCCCTGTTAAGGACTCTCACACCTCTCCTCAGGAACCCATTTCTATCTTCAATTGCCCACATCTTCACCTGCAAGAACCACAAGGCACCCCAAGTGCAACATTTTCAGAACTGAAATGTTTCATCACCTCACTGTCAAGTCTGCTCCCCAACAGTACAGTTCCTACTCAGAGAATGGTACCACATCTCTCCCAGCCCCAAGCCAAATACAAGTATTCATTTTAAATTAGTCCCTTTCCTTCCTTCTTCTTCTTCTTTTTTATACTCCCTCTCAATCTCTTCTCCTCTTCCCTTCAATGGCTCATTAAATTTGACCCCTAGCTTCTACTGCCACTGCTCTAGGCCAGTATGCTATGTAATGGATCTAATTGAAAGAATAATGGAGTCTAGTTTTTGGCTTCCAGCAAGATGTAAAGTATATAACATGGCTGGAAAATTCTTTTATACCAAAAATTCTTTAATATCTGTTAGGGAAAAAATGAAAAAAGTAATATGACATAAAACTGAGCTGCTCTCTAAGGGAGAAGGGAGAAAATTACAGACAATCTCTAATAATCTGTGCCTAAAGCAGCCTTTTAGAAATAAATCCTCTCTTCAATGTTATGAACTTCTATTAGTAATGAACAAAAATGGATACTACCTTTAAAATTCTAAATTTGTTACTGGGTTATCTCATGGCAAAAAGATAAATTGCTCAGTCATTTAACAAAAGTATAATCTTAATTCAGATGTCACTTCCCGTTCTCACAGCTTCAATAATTATAGCACCCCTCTCTCCCTTGACCCCCACCCCTGACCTAAAATTTAAAAATCCCCATGTGCACCAGTGGGCAGAGCCAGGGCACATTTCTCAGTATGTACTGATCAGAATCTTGTAGAAGCCATATCCTGTAAATGACATCTGTCAAACCAAACACTAGAAGGAGGTCTACAGGTGTTTGATATTTGCTTCTAAACCACCAAGATCCTTCACTGAGCTCCTGAGTCTCTCTGGAAATGCTCCAGCCACTTTCAATAACCCACTATCTAAAAATTCACTATGAAGGTACCCCCCCAAAAATTAGTATTTCTACTCTCAGGCTTATAAGAGCAGCTTGGCCAGTGCAGAATGTAGCCTACACAATAAAATATGTAATAAATTTTCAAATAATAAAAGCAGTAAGAATATTAAAAAATGGCCTCTGGATAAATGTGAGTTCAAAAGGAAAATAGTCCTTAAGTGTCTAAAATTTGCAAATGCTCCATTCTGGTTTAACAAGAACTATATTTGAGGCTTGTTTCGAGGCTTCTCTGGAAAACACAGGTATTTTACCTGGAAATTATTTCCAAAACTAGTGCTCGTTCAAGGCATCAAGTTGTTAAACTACTATGAAGTATAGCAAGTATATTCACTAGTACTCTGGTCTTTCAGGATCCTTTCTCTTCATCTCGGAAAAAATGATGTCTGATCATGCACTTTTATGAATATAATGTCCTAATACCAGCCCTAACACTAGTAAATCCCACAGAACTAATACCATCACTGGTTACTAGGAACTTTGGATGACAGTATTTTTGGAATACTACCCATAAATGTATATTAGATTACATTAATACATTTCTTCGGACTTTTCATTTGCCTGAAATATCGTGATAGTATCCTGGGGGAAAAATCATTTTGATGTGAATAGTAGACAGGGAGATACTGAGTAGAGGAGGGTGGTTCCCCAGCAAAAGCCCCAACCTCAAGCCTGGAAACCCGTGGTCCTAAATGGTAACAGCCATCCCTGTTTTCATGCCCCAAAGTTGCTTTTTGGCCTGCCATGCCCTGCTATCGTGTCCCCATATAACCTCAGACCCCAGGATCCAGAGGACATGAACAGAAGAGCAGGAGAATGGCAGAATGGTGTGGCAGAGAGAAGAGAAGGAATGTCCAAATGTTGAGAGGAATTCCGCTGGGGGTGACAGAAGAAGAGATCGGCCACTGGACAGCCAAATTCCAGGGGAAGACCATCTTCCCATTCCATTCCCCTTCCAGCTCCCCACCCAACCTGCTAAGAGCCACTTCCACCACTCAACAACCCCCTGAATTCATCCTTCAAGTCCATGTGTGACCTGATTCTTCCTGGATGCTGTGCAAGGACTTGGGTACCAAGAGGGTCACCGAGCTAACACTTAAGCTGTCTGTGGATGGCAAGGCTAAAAGAGTGCACTGAAACATGTGCCCACCTGGGGCAGTAGTTGCAGACACCCATCCCTAGACACTATCATTTGGCTGGAGCCCAAAAAGTGCTCACCTAGCTCCTGTACCTGCCAATCTAAGTGCTTCCCTTTCCATAAGAGGTTTGAGCATGTGGCAGCCAAACATATGAGCCACTCTCTGTCGCACGTCCTTCGAGGGGGATCAGGGAACTCTCTCGTTTCAATTTGAATGCAAAAAGCAAGTGAAAAAGGACAGGATAGGGAAGCCTTGGATCTATCATAATTCAGATGAAAAAAGATGGTTAATTGACTGACTGTAAATTCATTATAACAGATGAGTCAGTTGCTTTAAAAGAAAACAACTTTTTATATTTCAAAACAAATATCAGAAAATCGTATATTAAATATATTAACATTTATATTAAAATGTAATATTTAAATATCTTTTAATCCTTTTTATCTTCCTTTTATCCTTTTTATCTTCATTATAAAAAATCCTTTTATCCTTTTTATCTTCATTATAAAAAAAATTATAATAAGCCAACAGTAAGTTTTCAAAGATAATAAGCAAAAGGTAATGGCAATGGCTGCAATAAAGTCTGAAGAACTGGAATACTGTCTAATTCTGTGAATGACTAAAAGATAAAGGATCTAGAAATCAGATGACATAATGATAAGCTTCTGAAGGAATTAGAGCCATTTAGGACAGATTTCTTCCCCTATCTCAGCTGTGACTGTTTCTTCATGCTGAACATAAATTGCCTAGCATCATCGCAATTTAAACCCCACCCAGCCTGTAAGATACAGTTTCAGCTTGACCTTCTCCAAAGCCTTCTCTAATCCTCCCAGCTAGAAACACTTTCTCCCACACTGAATTTTCATAGATTCACATATACTTCTCGAGAATCTTCTCAATTTGTTTTATTATGTTTTCATTATAAGATAAATTTATTGAGAACAAAATCAGTATCTTATTCAACTTCAGTGGTGTTACTGAATATAGTACTGTATCTTGCCCACTGGAAACAAAAAGAAACAACAGGCCAGGAACAGTGGCTCATGCCTTGTAATCCCTGCACTTTCGGAGGCCAAGGTGGATCACTTGAGGCCAGGAATTCAAGACCAGGCTGGCCAACGTGGTGAAACCCAGTCTCTATTAAAAATACAAAAATTAGCTGGGCATGGTGACACATACCTATAATCCTGGCTACTTGGGAGGCTGAGGCAGGAGACTTGCATGAACCCAGGAGGCTAAGGTTGCAGTGAGCTGAGATCATGCTACTAGCCTGGGCAACAGAGTAAGGCTCCGTCTCAACAACAACAACAACAAAAAAAGGAAGTAACAGAGCTCAAAGCGTAAAAGAATGGTTCAGGGCTGGGCTCACACCTCTAATCCCATCATTTTGGGAGGCCAAGGCAGGCAGATCATCTGAGGTTGGGAGTTCAAGACCAGCCTGACCAACATGGAGAAACCCTATCTCTACTTAAAAAATACAAAATTAGTTGGGTATGGTGGTGCATGCCTATAATCCCAGCTACTCAGGAGGCTGAGGCAAGAGAATCAGTTGAACCTGAGAGGCAGAGGTTGTGGTGAACCAAGATTGCGCCATTGCACTCCCACCTGGACAAGAGTGAAACTCCACCTCAAAAAAAAAAAAAAAAAAAAAAAGGTTCTACTCCCATTTATAGCTATCTGGGTGACCTTAATCAAGTGTAAACATCTCTGAGCCTCAATTCTCTTAACTATAAAAAGAGAAAAACAATGTTTCATGAGGTTTTTTGTAAGAATTAAATGAGATAATCTATAGAAAATGTTTAAATCATTCAGTAAATACTTAATAAACGCCAGCCACTATCATCACATTCTGGTACAAATTATAACAAACCGTTTTATAAAAAATTACTACTTTATAATAAATCAATTTGTAATAAATTGTTGAATGGAAAAGACTTAAAATGTGACAATGACTTCCAGAAGAGCTTTAATTTCTTAAAAGATGAGGAACTCAACTCCTACGGGCAAAATTCAAAAGAGTATAGAAAACCGAGTTGTATAACCAGAGAACAGGTAACAGAAAGTACTGTGTTCTCTGTCAGTGCATGAACCCAGGCACAGGGTAGATAACCATATGTCAGGAACACTGATGAAAGAGGTCTGCCTTTTGCATTAAAAGTGAGCAAAACTTTAATATTTGTCCAATATTCCTTTTCCCCCCAATATTTTTTATATCAAAACAGTTGTTTTAGTTTTTCCTACCAAACCTTGTAAAACTTTAAACAACTTCTTTACTTTTCCATCTATCATCTAAAGTAGAGTCGATCAGGTTTAATTTAGGAGAAAATTCTGTGGTAAGCAGAACAACAGCCCATTAAAGATGGGCCTAATAATCATCCTAATTCCTGGAAGCCGTGAATTTGCTACCTTACATGGCAAAAGGAATTTTGCAAATCCGATGAAGTTCAGGATAATAAGTGTCCTTTAAACAAAACATAGGGACAGGAAAGTCAGAGAAGGAAATATGATGATGGAAGCAGGGTTGAGGGAAGGAGAGGGACAGGACAGGGAGGGAGGGAAACAGACTTGATGATGCTATACAGCTGGCTTTGAAGATAGAGGAAGGAGCCACAAGCCAAGGAGTGCAAGTGGCCTCTAAAAGCTGGAAAAGAGAAGGAAATGGACTTTCCATAGGGCCTCCAGAAAAAATAAAGCACTTACAACACTGATTTTAGGACTCTGATCTCCCAAACGGTAAGATAGTAAGTTTGTGTTTTGTTTTACCCAGCAATTCTACTCCTAGGTGTATATCCCAAAGAATTGAAAACTGGGACTCAAACAGATTCTTGTAAACCAAAGTTAATTGCAACATTATTCATAATAGACAAACGGTAAAAACAATCCAGCTATCCATTAACAGATAAACACATAAACAAAATGTTGTATATACATACAATGGAATATTACATAAAAAATAGAGTTCTGATACATGCTACAATATTTCCGAACCTTGAAAACACAGAATAGAGGTTACCAAAGGTTGAGGAGAGGGAGGAATGGGGAAATATCACCTTTCCCAAGGGAAGCATCCTTGTGCAAACAAGCATGCTATAAAAAATATTAGCACTCCCTTCTATCTCTTTCCTTTTTAGTGATAGGATATTATCTTGGCAAAATAATCCAATGTTCCATTTTCTTCATTCCTGAGCTTGGACTGCTGATCTAGGCTACAGAAAGACAATACAGTTGAACCTTGAACAATGGAGTTAAGGGTGTTGACCCCACAAACAGTTGAAAATCTGCATGTAATATTTGACTCCCACAAAACTCAAATACTAATAGCCTACTGTTGACCAGAAGCCGTACTGATAACATAAACAATTGACTAAAACCTATTTGTATGTTATATGTATTATATACTCTATTCTTACAATAAAGTAAGCTAAAGAAAATCTTAAGTGAGAGAAAATATATTTGCTACTCATTAAGTGGAAGTGGATCATCACAAAGATCTTCATCCTTGTCTTCATGCTGAGTAGGCTGAGAAGGAAGAACAGAAGGGGTCTTGCTGACTCAGAAATGGCAGAAGACAAAAAGCTGGAAGAGGAGGCAGGCACACTTGGTGTAACTTTATGAAAATACATTGTAATTTCTGACTGTTTTGCTTTTTCATTTGTCTAAAAAATGTTTCTATATGCTACCAATCCTTTTTCCACCATGTGCTTTAGTTTCAGTGCCACATCATAAAAGGGTCCATGCTGTAAAAAGCAAAAAGCAATCTTTAATAGGACATAGATAGGGCTGTCCAGATCATAAACCCAATTGAATCTGCACAAAACAGTATTGTTAGCCTATTCCTTCCTGCCTTAAATCTTGGTGCTCATGTCTTTCCTTATTAATAAATTTCCTCTGTAGCATTTTTTCCCTTTCAGAGTAGGGCATTTTTGTCTGCACTTAAAAACCTGTTCAGGCAGATATCCTTTCTCTTCAATGATTTTCCTTCTTTCTTATCTTTTTTTTTTTTTTTTTTTTTTTGGTAGAGATGGGGTCCAGCTATGGTGCCCAGGCTGGTCTCAAACTCTTGGGCTTAGTGGATCCTCCTACCTTGGCCTACCAAAGCACCGAGACTACAGGTGTGAGCCATCACAGACGGACTTCAGTGATTTTCTTCATGGCATTTGAGAACTTGAGATCTGCCACTTGGTCGAAAGAAGCTGCTTCTCCCATTATCTTAACATTTTGAAAGCCAAACATCTTTCTAAAACTATCAAACCATCCTTTGCTGGCATTAAATTATCCAGCTTTAGATCCTTCACCTGCCCTTTAAGTTGTCATATAATGACTGTGCTTCCTTTCAAATCACATTAGATTCTAAAGGCATGTCTTTCTTATAGCAACCTTGCACCCACATAAAAGCTGCATTTTTCTTTTTTCTTTTTTGAGACAGGGTCTCACTCTGTCACCCAGACGGCAGTGCAGTGGTGTGATCTCGGCTCATGGTAGCCTTGACTTCCTAAGCTCAGGTGATTCTTCCAGTTCTTCCCCACAAGCAGCTGGGACTACAGGTGTGCACCACCATGCCTGGCTAATTTTTTATATTTTTAATAGAGACAGGTTTCACCATGTTGTCCATGCTGGTCTGGAACTCCTGGGCTCAAGCAATCTGCCTGTCTCGGCCTCCCAAAGTGCTGGGATTACAGGCATGAGCCACTGCATCAGAGATAAAAAAGTATTTTGCAAAAAGTTCAAGCTTTTCATGTCTGCTGGTGTAGCTGCAGCAATAGCTTCATGCATTTCCTCTTCTTTTTTTTAAAATAATGGTCCTTACACTTAATTTACTTACCTAGAAATGGAGGGCAACTGCAACTGCAGACCTCAATCTATGGTACAATTCAAATTTTTCCTGTAATGTCATGACTCGTCTCTGCTTTGGGAAGCACTTTCAGTACCACCAGTGGAACTTTGTATAGGTCTTATCGTATTACTTAAGGTTTAGGTTATTGCACTAAACAGGATGAAAAATACTCAAGAACAAAGACAGATCACTTTGTACTGCAATATGAAATTTACTTGATGAACTGTTCACTGTGATGTGATTAGGGTCACAGAGCATTTTAAATGGATACTCACAATACTTGAGATCACCGCAATAGCAACAAGAGGTGGCTACAAAATTATTACAGTAGTATAGTAGGTACTGCAGTTAATTTTATGCAACTACAATTTAATACTGTGTTGTTTACATTTGTTTATATTTCTCTAGACTGAATGGTGCCATGTATACGGTCTCTGAGTGTTTGTGTGCATAAGTTTTGAAACATTTTAAGTTTTTATAATTTTAATAGATGTGGACATTTTATGGTAAATGATAAAACAATAGCATCTACATATATTTATGCATTCATTAGACACCTTTTAAATTTTTTCAGTATTTCTAAATATTTCGATATTTCACAGTTCATCTGTTTTTCCAAATTGTTGCAAATCTAAAAAAAAAAAAAATCCGCTGGGCGCAGTGGCTCATGCCTGTAATCCTAGTGCTTTGGGAGGCCAAGGTGGGCGGATCACGAGGTCAAGAGATCGAGACCATCCTGGCCAACATGATGAAACCCCGTCTCTACTAAAAAAATACAAAAATTTGCTGGGCATGCTTGCGTGCGCCTGTAGTCCCAGCAACTATGGAGACTGAGGCAGGAGAACTGCTTGAACCCGGTAGGCGGAGGTTGCAGTGAGCTAAGATCGCGCCACTGCATTCCAGCCTGGCGCCTGGTGACAGAGTGAGACTCTATTAAAAAAAAAATCCAATATATTTAATGAAAAAATATCTGCATATAAGTGAACCCATGCAGCTCAAAATTTCCATGTTATTCAAGGATCAACTGTATAATTATGTTGGCTGGATAAGCTAACACATTTATTTTCTTTGAGCCTGACCCTCAATAGGCTTATCAATCCTTTTTATAAATCTACTTAACCTTATAAGAGTATTTTAACAATAAAGTATATCTAATAAAGTGGCTAGCCACACACCTACAGTAAGAATTCAAAAAACAGTAGCTGCTGCCATTATTATTACTATAACCCTGCCTTCTTCTCAAGCAACCACCTCAACTACTTTAATGAGAAAAATGAGGCAATCTGATGTGAATCAATGCTCAGTTTTGCTTCTCCCTTCCACTTCAATTTTCTGTCATTGTGTATTATTTGCTTCTTCTTAGTTTTAGAGAAATGGGGTAGTCTTTTTTCATTTTCAGAGTCAACCCTTCATTCTGCACTTCTGATCCTAGCCCTTCACCCCTACCTTGGTTCAATTAATTGTATTTCTTTCACCACTCTCCTGCTCCCTGATGGGTACTTGCACCTGACCTATAAACATACTCAAATTTCCTCAAAGAAACACCTACTTAACACCACTATGGCACTTTTTAATACCTCTTCTTGAATTACTTACCATAATCTATCCAGAATCAGTTACCTATTTATCAGTATTATCTCTTAATGAATTGTTAACCTAAAGACTGAAGGTTATTTCACCTACTTGCACTGTATTTTCTAGTAACACTGATTATGGTACTTTACATGCAAAACAGGCACTTACCGAACACATTTTTTAAAAACCTAAACAATAGATTTTCTGCGAACATATAAGGGCTATTTTGACAAAAAGTGCATCATTTAATTTTGCTTCTCAAATCACTGACAGAAGACAAAGAATTAACGTTATCAACACAATCTTAAAATAATTTTACAATATCATTCTCCTTAAAGTCTCACAAATCAAAATTATTACAATTGTAAACATTTCAGGAAAAAATGATCTACACCAATGTATTCTGAATCCAGAAATTGTGAGGCTTTAGTTTTATTACAATGCTAAGGGTTCTTTCCCTTAAACATTTTACTTGTTTTTCAAAAACTACCAAAAAATAATAGTTAACTAACAATTCAAGAGTCTGAAGTTTCATTTGTTGTATGCTTAAATAAAAACAAATTTGTAAGCATATAATTATCTAAATAAACTGTAATTTTATATCTAATGTATCAAACATGGTTAAGCAAATATGCAAAGTCTATGATAGGAACCAGTCTGCCACACATTCCATACTAAAAAGGGGCAAGAAATTCACAAGACTGTTTCAAAAAGTGCTCCAGTTAAAACTTACATAGGTTTGGACATACATAAAATGTTGCTTAAATTTTCAGTTTTATTTTATTGCACTTAACATGCAGGCTGCATATCCTAAACCTGCCTTTATTTCCTGGCTGGTTTTGTGCCTCAATTTCCTATTCTTTGAAATAATGGTATCTAACTTGTCAAAAGAATTTAACTTGAAATCAGGTGATGCACACAGTGCATTAGGAAAAAACATGTCCCAGAGGTTTTATTAAGTGTTGTAGTTGCAGGCCAGGCGCGGTGGCTCACGCCTGTAATCCCAGCACTTTGGGAGGCCAAGGCAGGCAGATCATCTAAGATCAGGAGTTCAAGACCAGCCTTGCCAACATGATGAATCCCCGTCTCTACTAAAAATACAAAAAATTAGCTGGATGTGGTGGTAGGCTCCTGCAATCCCAGCTACTTGGGAGGCTGAGGCAGGAGAACTGCTTGAACCTGGGAGGCAGGAGGTTGCAGTAAGCTGAGATCGCGCCATTGCACTCCAGCCTAGGCCACAAGAGTGAAACTCCATCTCAAACAAACAAAAAAAAAGTGTTGTAGTTGCTCAATAAATAGTAACTGCTGAAACTGCTATTACAGTGGTAGCATTAAAAGTAAATACAGGGATTTCCATGTAGTCTCATGTTATGGGTATTTTCAGTGTTTTCCAATCATTCTGCTTCTCCTTTCTTAAAAAAAAAAGTATGTTTCTTCTTTGAAGCTGTTCTTCAGGCACAGGTGTCCGCCCACTGCCCCACCCCCAATCTCTCTCTTTTTTTTTTTTTAAAGAATGAAAGAGAGAAAGAAAGAGGAAGAGATTTTAGAAAAAGAGAGAAAAGGAGAAAGAAAGAAACAGTAAAAGAAAGAAAAAAAGAATGAAAGAGGAAGAGATTTTAGAAAAAGAGAGAAAAGGAGAAAGAAAGAAACAGCAAAAGAAAGAAAAAAAGAATGAAAGATAGAAAGAAAGAGGAAGAGAAAGAGGGAGAGAGAATAGGATTCTTGTTTTATTGCCCAGGCTAGAATACAGTCTAAAAATG